>VURO01050555.1:0-27916 GCA_015108175.1 Pelvicachromis taeniatus | reverse complement strand
TATCACATTTTCATGGGCTAATTCTAATTCTGACCAATCATAACAGCCCATTTCAACCATGATGACCTGCTGATAGGAATACTGGTAGGATAGGATAGTAAATGGAGCTCATTCATCAGTCTGTCTTTCTCACTTTCTGTTATCTATATGACAGTAATCATTCAAACAAGATATTTATATATTATTTATATATTATTTATTTGATGAAATAAATGTGACTTTTGTGACTGGATGGTTTATAATAGTCTTCAAAATCTACAACAAAAATAATAAGAAGAAAGCAGGTATTGTTGTCTTTTGTGCATGTAATAAAATCAAAGCAGTAGTATCAAAAACATTAATTCGACAATTACAAGGCCCAGTCCAAATGACTCGGGTTAATAAAGAAATGTTAATCCTTGCACCTCGCAATGCCTAGAAGCAGCAATGCCACCTGTTGAGGTGTTTTGATTACGAAGATAAATGAGGCCGCTAGCCTTGAGTTAGAGCAACAAAATACACTAAGGAGATATACGGCAATACAAGACACAGAGGACAAATGAGGTGCACACAGAGGCACAGCACAACCAGCCTCAGCCACCTCTGAACAGTGAACCAGACAGGAAGATGAAATCCGGTTGGGGGGGGGGTTTACAAAGAAAATGCAAGGACAGAGTAATGGACTGGACTCGGAGATTGCTAAGTTGATTGAAGGCCTGGAAGCTGATGTGCTTGAAGTAAAGAAAATGTTTAATGGTCAAGTATGGACAGTCTGTCCTCTCCATCAGCGAGCTGTAGCAGAGGTTGTCAAATGTGAGGCCCAGGCTGGTCACATGTAAAGATCTGACCACTTCCACTGTGGTCAGATCTTATCTGATTGCTTGATTAATCGATGGATTATTCTAATTAAAATCAAACATTAATTACTCAGAGAGAAACATCAATTGCATCCTCCTTCATACCTCTTCTAACAACCCACTGATTAGATTGCTTACTACCTTTTATGTTTTCTTTATTGACATGATTGTGTATTGCTTTACAAAACATCTGCAGATCTGTCAGCTGCGCATTCTGTTGTGGGCATTCTTCTTAGGCACTCAGGTAGGCATTAGAAAAGGGTAGGCTGTGGCAATAAAGATCAACAACAATGATTTGTTGGTATTTAAAATGATCCAAGATAACATTCCTCATATTATTATTATTATTATTATTATTATTATTATTATTATTATTATTATTATTATTACACTGTCAACAGCAGCCATACTTCGAAAACCAAATTCTGAGCCAAGCATCTGCAGTCTCAGCAGAGATTCACCACATTAGCTCTTCCAGGATTGCTGTGCCCACTGATTGGTCATATTTGGTATTTCTTCTCCACCTCAAAGACCTCAGTGATGTCTCTGATGAACCAGTGATACAGCCGAAAACAATATAAAAAGATAAAAGAATTTAACCATGTGTTAAGGGTCTGTCCTTTTGCTACATACTGGTTTATAGTTTGCTGTATAATGAGTTCAAACAGAACAGTTTCAGGTTCTTGAGAGCAGCTCAGGAACAGCCCGTCCACCTGCTTCCGATTCGCTCCTGCCTTTCTCTGCTGCCCAACACCGCGCGCACGTTCATAAGTGACTCTGCGTGATTGGCAGATCTGTCAGCCAGTCACAGGGCGCAAAGCGTCAGGTTTACGTTTACTCCGGTTTGCTAACCAATCAGGACAAGTGTTCAACATTCAAGACGCAATACGGACTCCAAGACTCGCCATGTTGGTGAGGGAAGCCCCCTAAAGCCCTCTGTGGGATTTTTAATACAAGCTATCCTGATTACAGAAGGGATTCTTCTTTACTTTGTAGTTCCAGTTCCGCTACTGGGATTATTTAATATTTTCTTTAATAATAAAGAATTTACTACGCATTATCCTGATGTTATTATGAAAAAACAAAACAAAAAACATAAAAAAACAACAACCCTGCAACCTTGTCCACAGAGAACATTTTCACATTAATATGTGAAAATTTCCCCTCCTTTGGATCCGTACAGCCTTTCCGATCCTGCCGCCAAGCTTCCGTCCTCCCTCCTCTCTCTCCTCTCTCTAGCTCGCCACCTCCAGCCTTTCTCGTCCCCATTATATAGAAGTGCTACAACCGGGAACAAGTAGAAAGCGAATAGAAGCAATGCTCAGTTACGAAACAAACGAACAGAAACGCGATCTTGGCACTGTTGTGTAGCACAATTGCACCGATAGACTAGCATATATAACAACCCACTACACATACAATTGATACATATATATTATATGTATAGGACTAACATAAACTGATTGAGTTATTGCTTTTAAAAAAAAGTCAAAGAAAATTTTATGATAATAATATCGAATGATAATAATAATAGTATAGCACGATGACAGCTTTAACGTTTTTTTAAACGACACTGGTAATACTTCAGTACTTTGATTGAATTCAAATCTAGGTGCCTGCCCATTATGCTGCTGCGGTACATTACCTCAGCATCGCTCCTTTCATTAGGCGTAATTAGGCGATGCTTCTTGCACAACTGGACAGCAGGTACTTTTGGCGAGAGTAAGTATAAAGTGCAGGCTGTAGCTTGTGAAATGGTTCAAGTTAAACACGTAGTGTGTGTGTGCGTGTATAAAACACAGCATGTGTGAGGGGTAGAGTGTATTTGTGTTTCAATGTCAGTATCGAGGAAACACACACACACACACACACACACACACACACACACACACACACACACACACACACACACACACACACACACACACACACACACACACACACACACAGCGCGCGGAGGGCTGGGTATTGTTTTCCTCTCGCCAATAGTAGGCTCGATATTGTCAAAGCCGAACCACCAATCGCGGTGCGCTTCTGGACGCCCTTCTCCTCCCACTGCTCTATAAAGGAGGGAGCTCCAGCTGGTGGACACGCAGCTGACAGCGCAACGATTTTCTTAACGCACCAGCTGGAATATTTACAATACGTTCATTTTATTTTTTGCTATATTCTGACTGGATATTGATCATTTCGTGTTATATATCTGATATGGCAGACAGTCAGGTGGAAAGCAGCGGAGAACTGAGCACCAAGGTAAGGACAATAGAAGGAGACTGGGCACGATGCTTTTTATAACTCTTGCTTCCATTTATAACTGTAACCTGTACTAATTTGTCTATTATAAGCACAGTGCGTATGAAAAAGAAGACTACCAGTTTTCTAGATGATTTTCATTATTATCGGCTTGTATGCATGAAAATCTAATATAAATCTACACATTTGTAATCCATTGACATAGGTACAGAAGGATGCGATGAGGAATGAAGACAGGCTGATAAGGCACTAGTTTTGGCACAGGGAACAATTCTAAGCTTCCTCGGTGGGCAGCTTAATGCCGCCTCCCGGTTTCATTTAGAGTCAGACCTGCAGAGATTGTAACATGCCTGTCTGTCATTTCACAAACTACATATACGGCCACTGTACTCGTCAATGCAGGTGTCTGTTCTGTGAGGACTATATCGATCTGTCGCCAAACTCCCGGATAGTTGAGGGAACTGAAGCGGCTGAGGTGCGCAGAACTGTTACTTTTACTGTTTGGGGAAGGTCGAAGCAGTGACTGAAAGCAAATAAAGACCTTCAGAAATGGAGGTAGGATAGCAGAGTGGGTTATCTCCCGCCCAGCACCGAGTGTTTCCATTCACAACCGAGCCACATCTAGTCTTGTTAAACTACTGTTCTGGTTTTTATATAGTAAATTTTGGCTTCGTTATTACTGGTTCTGATAGTATTCGTGTAATCATCCACAAAGACAAATGACAGAGTTCCGCTGCGGTGAAACGGCGTGGACACGCGTGTTTCTAACTGTCCAGCTCTGCGTTGTCTGGAACTCCAGTGACGCGATCGAGCAATAATCTGAGTTTATGCATGTGGAGCTCCACCTCACCGTTACTGTGGCCCTCAGCGGAGCTGGGAGCGCGCACGCTTCTGTGTTTCTCACCAGCGTCGTCACGGTGGAGGCAGGCTCCTGCTCCCGTGCTGACCCTCGCGCCTCTCTTCTTCTTTCATGTCCCCGTGTCCTCGCGCCTCGTGTACCCGCTGGTACTACTGAGCCATGCCGAGGGGACGCTTGTGATTTCCGCTCAGTTTGTTTCTGAGCTGCTCCATTCAAACAAAGACGAACAGCGAGCGACACGGCGCAGGGTGTTCTACAGGTACCCGCTAATGTTCTGGGACTCTACCTCAAACACCTGGCGCGCGAGCCGTGCCCGTGAAGCTGTGCATGTCTGTCTGCAAACTGACTCGCGCGCTCCATGAGGGCTGGAAGCCTTCCTTTCCGGTAACCAGGTGCCATTCTAGGTTCAAACTCTTAGCTCTTAGCTCCCAATCATTATGTGCTACTCATAATGTGCTGTTTGCAAATGTAAGCAGTCCTTCTCACATCAGCAAACCTCAGTTCAGTTGAATAACCATTACAATGTTACCTTCAAAAGCAGCAATTAGTTGGTTGACCTATTGTAGTGTCTGAGAATAATTCAGAGTAAGTAGAAATTTTAATCTAATCCACCCGTTTTAATGCGGAGCCTTTAGTTATCAAACCCAAGGCAAAGGCTCACTCTCTAAAGAACTATTTATGGCAATCAGATGAGATGAGAGACATGCACATTATTTCAGTCTCTTAACTCTACCTCTGTGTCCAATGATTTGTTGGACACAGAGGCAGTCCAACAAATCATCAAGCGCTTAAAGTAGCATTCAGTACAGACACTGGAAAATCACCCTGCCACTCCAAAGACCTGTGAATAGAGTTGTTTTATATTAACGAATTCATACAAACACACTCTTTATTATGCAGACTCAGCACAGAGCATCGTGCACCCCAGTGTCACGAGTGGAGAATAGATTTGTGCTCCGTCACATCAACACAGGGGCAGCTGTCCTGTTCAGCCATGTTAAGAATGAATCCTGCGTCCATGCAAATATGCTCTGTTGCCCACTGGCATCTCTCCATCCTCCTCACTCAACTAGAAACTAGAAAATATCAAAATATAATCTTATAATTATTATTATAAGACAAAGTGGGGTATCCTCAGTCGACAACAGGACAACACACTGATTAGTTATGTGAAATAATCATCAGTGAATGTGGGAAAACAGAAGCTACAGCTTTATAATTTTTGGTGAATTTGACCACATGTCCACTCGTACCCGTTTCTTTTTGCTCTCTCTTTGCTGTCTTCATCCGGCTCGCTCTCTTTCTCTCCCTCTCTCTCCTCCTCTCTCAGTCTTTGTGCCAGCACCCAAAAATGAAACGTTACAGTGAATAAAAGACAAACTGATCTACATGATCCATATCAGTTTAGAGCAATATTCAAACTGAACACAGGCTGCTGCTGGACATAGATATTTAACATCATTTCACTTGCTGTCACCTGCTTCTGGAGCTATACTGTGAACAAACACTGAAGTCCAATTCAACCAGAAGAGGAATATAAATTTTTAACAAATGAAAATGATAAAGCACATTAGTCCCTTGGCTGGCAACTCCCAATATCCCAGCAGATTTGTGGATCAGAAGGTTAAATTAGCTAACAAGTTCTAGTGACTTAATCTACATTAAATGGCGTCAAAAACAAATAAAAATAAGCAGACACTTTATAAGTCACAGCAACGTCCCTGCATTATCAGAGCAGTTTGAACTTTTGCTGTATTTTAGTTCAGTGTGTGTCATGAAATGACCTTTTTATCGTCTTTCTGCTTCAGCAACAAAAGTCTTACTCGGCTATTGATGGCAAACCAGGCTGCTGAAGCAGCAACGCCTCCGTGTGAGAGACTGTAACGTCATGACAGCAACATCACTGGACGTAAAACCTGCTTTCATTCTATCCCGTACTGCCTTCCTAACTTTTCTATAGAAAATATAACATTTGAAGATGGTTATAAAAATAAAATAATACTAAAAGGCACTATTACTGCTATAAATGTAGTTATTTTTAGGGGTGCTCTGATGAAAAAGTGTCTAAACTTGCCTATGCATTTAACAGTGCCTGGAGAGAGAGCAGCTGTGAGGTGACAGGTGGTTGAATGTGACGTGATCATATTGCATTGACTGTACTGAATTTGAGCATAATTGTCCTTTAACTTCTCAGGGATTTTGCTGTGGATTGAGATGAAACTCCACATTTAGGAGTCCAATGAATCATGAAGAGTCACATTACCAACAACATGAAAAAGAAGAATAAATGAACACTTGATCGTTTTTCCCAATCAATGAATTGATTGAATGAATTAAAGCCTTGAAGCACTTTGTAAAAGACAACTGGCATCCCATTTCCATAAAGGTGAGGAGGACAGGAGGGAAAACACCCAAAAGGTTTTGTGCTCATGTCTGCTGACAAAAAGCGTCCACTTTGAGTATTTAGTTTAGGCATAGATAAATAATGATGAGTAGCGTTTTAACTCTTTTGGTTGGTGGTGATGAGCGAGGCCGGCGCCTTTCTATGTGGTGTTTTCTCATTATTATAAGAAAAAAGTTGAAATGTGGAGGTCAGAGTTGTTGTTTTCAAGGTAAACTGCCTCGGCTGCTACATCCTCTGCAGAGCGCTTTGTGTAGATGAGCTAATGAAATCGTACTTTAGATACTTCATTATGTGACAGTTTGTATCACTGTTGGAATATTGTACATAAAACAAAACATGCAAATAAGTCACCCAGCTGTGCATATGAGTACAACATTTTTTTTTATTATTATTTGTTTGTTTGCTTTTTGTTTTCATTTGTAGACAAAAACAAAGAACTATGTTGAGAACATGCATTTAAGGTCATACCAATGCCCTCATAAATCTATCTAAAACCACGTGAAAAGGTAATTTTATTTTGTTTCAATTTATCACTGCATGACTTTGCAGAGAAACAGACTAAAGACAGTCTCCCTTTTTCTGGACTATGGTGAGCAAACCTGGGTGCAGCTGGAGAAGTTTCAGCTTAACCGGTTATTGTCGGCATTGCTGTGATTCTTATACGTGTCGCACTGATTTGGTGAGTAAATAATTTACTTCCATGCAAGCTGTTTTTTCTGCCTTCTTGCAGTTTAGTGCCAGGTTTATAAACTTGCTAGCCAGTGTTAGCCTACCTTTCGTATCGCTGAAGCTCTGTGTGCATGCTGCCGCCTCTGCCTTATGTTGGTTAAAAGAATAAACCCCACAGCTTTCAGAAACGTGTGTACAAGTCTCTCAGTGAAATTAACTGTTGTTGATTTGAAATGGGAAAAGTGAGCTTAGAAATGATTAAATGATTAATCTAAATGCAGAAAAAATGTTCTAAAAAAATGGGCAGCTAGACAGACCACTGTGACCCTGAAAATAATAAGCACAAGAGAATGGATTGGCTCTAAAGAATATGATTGTTTTCTTGCAGGACACGAGGAGAGAGTCCTCCGTCACAGATGGTGTGGTCACTGAAGATGGTCACCTGCAGCTTCAAGGTCATTGCATCTCCAACCCACATCCACTGCCACCCTATTTAAGGGATGTTGGGACAACGTTAAAGACTTTCTTCAGGCACTTACATTTGGATCAGCTAAATCCATGACAACCATTTAGATAGTAATGGCAGGACTGGGAAACAAACCATCCTTAAAGTATTACAAAACAAATGTGGCGTTTGAGCTAGAGACTGCACTTGTGGCTGAACAAATACATTTTATATTGATTATATCAGTAATGTAACTCGCAATAAAATTATGTAATACAAGTTATGGGAAGCCTAAACTTAGTTTCAGAATAATTAAGACTTTGTTTCATTGTAAGGTTATTAAAGCTTTAAATTGTGCAACAAATAAATATAAAATTTGGTAATATTTAAAATATAACTAAATAATGCAAGCCACTATAGTGGCAATATAGATGCTTGTTTGTGTCCAGTATGTTGGCTGATGTATGTTTGCATTTGAAAATAAAAGTTGGGCTGATTTTAACTGCATTACAAGAAGTGTTTTCAATTATACTTACAGTGTTTAGTACTGTGTACTCACAATGAAGAAGTCGTCCTAAATTGGTGATCTTACAAAAAAAAAAGTACGCTTTTTTTTTTTTTGAGGCAACGAGTTTTCATATGTAAAAAAATTAAAAAAATTAAGTCTAGGAACTAATTAGATCATACAGCGTACTCACAATGAATAACTTGGTTATTATTAGTAAGCTTTACTTTGGGTTTCTTTTTTTGTTTTTGTTTTTAGCAACAAGATTGCATATTTATTTAATTTTTTGAAGTTTTGTGAACTAATTAGATTTTAGAGTCTATAAGGACGTTGAAAAGAAAACACACAAATGTGGCCAGATTTGTACAAAATGAAGTGGCTGCAGTGGACAGGTGCAAGGATATCAATGGTTACAGCCTTGTGCAATAAAGAGGATGTCGGTTGTGTCACAAGATGGTTGATCAATTTGTTTCACTAACTCATCTACACAAGACAATTTGTAGAGGGTATAGGAGCCGTGGGAGTTAGCCTTTAAGCAACTGTAATCTGCACATTTTATTAAAAAAAAAACAAACAAAACTCCTCCGTACTGTAGCGCTCGCCCACATTTGTAACAAAAAATAGACCTGCAATAGAAAAGTATTTAGAAGCACGCATGTGAGTAAAAAGTACGACAACATAAAGCCCACGCAGTGTTTCAACAGAAAGACTGATAACACAACTGAAGCAGTGATGATGATGTTGTCGCATGTTAACATGGGGTTGGAGTCTGTCTACACTGTGCACTACAAAGGGCAAAGAGGAGACGACACATTGAGCTCAGCTGGAGTGAAAACTTTCTTCCAGCGTCCAAAACAGCAGCGTGTTCCTGTAATGACCATTAAAACCTCCACTGGTAAAGCTTGCAGGAGCCCTTCATCAAAGAACCTGATCAACAAACTCCAATGTAAAGAAAAGCAAACTTTGTAGCTGCTCCATCCGTAGCTCGTTGTTTTACACAACAACAAATCTACAGTTAAGCTACAGAAAAGGATAAGCGGCTGAGGATGGATGGATGGACGTACAGCTACATTCAAATAAGCAGATGAACTGTTCACTTCGTCTGATCAGGTGACCTGCGACACCTGCAACAAACGGGGGAGTCTAAAACGGGCCATGAGGTGTACTAGACCGTCTTTACTTCAAGCTTTCGTAACATTATTTTTCAGATTTAAAGTAAAAATATTATAAAATATTGTGTTAATGAAATTGTGTTAATGTTTAAAAATATAAAACGAAAAACTTTTTTCTCCCCGAAGACTAATAGAAATGTAGTGGCCCATGAGCCACGATGCTGTATTCAGTTAAACTTTCAAACAATGCAATTTATATTGACCCTTTTCTCCTTTTTGCTCGCTTTTCTCTTTCTAAACTAAACCACAGAGATAAGAAAGCAAAACATAAATATCCTGACCTTTCCTGAGATCAGAATTGGTCATTAGGTCATCTCTTTTGATCATGTGCTCCACCTGCATTCATAAAAGTGGGCCAGTATGTCTGAGAATATGTTTGCTTTCAGGAGCTGAAGGAGAAGAAACAGACCGAAGAGGCAGAGAATGGAGAAGACTCTGCTGCCAATGGCAAAAATGTAAGAACAGCTCCTTTTACTCCCCTCACACCTTTTAGAACATGGATAGTTACTTGTGTGTTACTGGTGACCAATATAAGTCTGTCTCACCATGTCAGGACAAGGAAAATGGTGAGGAAGACAATGAGGTAGAGGAGGATGAGGAGGATGTGGGCGACGAGGAGGAGGAGGATAGAGAAGGTAGGTTTGCTTTTATGCCGTGCTGAGCAAAGAGATGATGAAAAAGAACAACAACAAAACATGTCAATCAATATAATGCAGAAGTGATATTTTTTAATGAGTAGAAAAGCACACGTGGCCCTATTTTTAGTGTTGGGGTCATTTTAGGGGGTCTGGATTTTTGTAATATATAATATGTTCATCCTTAGCATATTTTTTATTATTGTTTTGTGCCACGACACCGGAATGACTGCAAGTGTCTGTAAGTTGCAGTTGCGGTACTTCAGCATCTAGCTAGCTCTACAAATGAGGAGTAAGCATAGAGAGAGTCATACTTGTGTCATGTATTTTCAAATAAAATATTTCTATCAGCTCAACAAACATCAGCCAACACACAAATGTTTGTGTGCAGTTTGTCTCACAGTGTGTTGCTAGCTAAAGGACCAGGTGCTGTATTACACTCAGAGATGGAGAAAGATAAGAAAGACAGGACAGAAGAGAGGTTAGATTTAAAGGTAAGGACTGCTCAGTGGTGTTTGATAAACTGGAAATTTTGATGTTTAGGTGTTACAGCTTTCCCTCATCCCCTAGTCCTTTTTTGGGGAACGTAACAGTAGGCCTTTGTGTTTTTAAATCAGATATTGGGTCTGTAATTTACTGGTTGATCTACGTCCCTACCCTGACCTTTGGTCACAAGCTGTAGGTGGTGACCAAAAAGAATGAGATCCCAGATACAAATGGAGGAAATTAGCTTTCTCCGAAAGGTAACTGACCTCTCTCTAAGAGATAGGGTGAGGAGTTCAGCCATCCGAGAGGAGCTAAGAGTAGAGTTGCTACTCCTCCACGTTGAAAGGAGCCAGTTGAGGTGGTTTGGGCATCTCGCAAAGATGCCTCCTGGGCACAAGGTGTTTTGGGCATGTCCCAGTGAAAGGAGGACCTATGGCAGACCCAGGACACACTGGAGAGATAAGCTGGAGGACACGCTGGAGAGATAAGCTGGAGGACACGCTGGAGAGATTATATCTCTCGGCTGGCCTGGGAACGCCTTGGTGTTCCCCCGGATGAGCTGGAGGAGGTGGTTGGGGAGAGGGAGGTGGCTGGGCTTCTCTGCTTGGGCTGCTGCCCCCGCGACCCGGCCCCGGATAAGCGGAGGAAGATGGATGGATGGATGGAAGTAGCTGGGGAGAGGGAGGTTTGAGTGTCCTTGCTTAGATTGCTGTCCTGCTACACAGTCCTGTATAAGCTGAAGAGAATGGATAGATGAATGATTAGCATGATGTGCTATATTATATATATATATATATAAATGATCTCTCTCTCTCTCTCTCTCTCTCTCTCTCTCTCTCTACCTATCTATATGGAATTATATAGAAAACAAAAAAGTGTGAAAAAACTCAAAACATGTTTTATATTTTAGATTCTTCAAAATAACCACCCTTTGCTTTGATTACTGCTTTGCACACTCTTGGCATTCTCTCGGTGAGCTTCATGAGGAAGTCACCTGACATGGTTTTCCAACAGCCTTGAAGGAGTTCACAGAGATGCTGAGCACTTGTTGGCCCTTTAGCCTTCACTCTGCAGTCCATCTCATCCCAAATCATCTCGATTGGGTTCAGGTCAGGTGACTGTGGAGGACAGGCCATCTGGTGCAGCACGCCATCACTCTTGTTCTTGGTCAGATAGGCCTTAGACAGCCCGGACGTGTGTTTGAGGTCATTGTCCTGTTGAAAAATAAATGATGGTCCATCTAAGTGCAACCATGGTTCATGGTGGGAACCATGCATGTCGAGACCATCTAATCACCTTTCTGCATCACACAAAGACACGGCGGGTGGAACCAAAGATCCCAAATTTGACCAAATTTTCACTGGTCTAATGTCCAATCCTTATGTTTCTCGGCCCAAACGAATCTCTACTGCTTATTACTTTTCCTTAGTACTGGTTTCTTAGCAGCTATTTGACCACAAAGGCCTGATTCCTGCAGTCTCATCAGAAAGGTTGATGTAGAGATGGCATTTATCTGGGCTCTAATCCGAGGTGCTCTTGACTTGCAATTTCTGAGGCTTGCTGGGTTGATAAATACTGACCTTGAGCCTGGATTTGTCCTACTGTTCCATTCCAAAAAGCTTTATCTTTATGTATTCAGGTGACGAGGAGGATGATGAAGAAGATGACATTGATGGACCGAGGGTGAAGAGAGCAGCTGATGACGATGATGATGATGAGGTAAGGATGTGTCCAACATACAGAAGCAGCTGTAAGGGTGACAGCAGATTAGTCACACTGAAGGGGCTCCAGCCTGCAGCTACAAAGAAATGTGTCAGTAAACCTTCAACTATGACATGAAAGGGTTATTTATCCTGACCAGATTTGATATTCAAAACATCATATATTGGAAGGTGAGAAAGGATCATCTCTAAAGCCTAACAAGATGAATACTGCATCGCCAAAGCGGGAGAGCAGTGAGTGGACATCACTGAGTTAGTGATAGCCGTCACAAGGAGTTTCTCAGGGACCACAATCACCTGAGTACCTGTGCTGTGGATATTGACCCTGTGTGTGACATCAGTTTTGCACTGGCCAATTTTAAAAAACATTCTGCCGAAATTAAGAAATGTAAAAATTGTTTGAGGAAGATTTTAAAACAAGTTTGTTTTAAAAGATTTTTGTTGTTTTCTTGAAATAAAGGGAGACATAAAAAACAAAACAGAACAAAAAATAAAATAAAATAATGAAAAAATCTTGGTATAACCTGGTATAATCTCGCTGCCAAATTGGCATTGGACAGAATTTCACAAATGTGCATCCCTGCTTTTGCAAACTCATTCTACAGAAAAGTTATGTTTCCTAAAACACAATTCACTTAACTACAAGAAGCTGAAGTTTTAACTTAACCGTGCAAATCAAGTCACTTTAGTTCAGTTTTCTGTATAGTTTCAATTGATAAAGAGCCTACAAATTTACAGTGCATAATCCAACAGTTATCCAAGATTCCACTAAATAATAATAAAAATAATAAAAACATATAAAATAATGTCCTGTTATCCCCTTTTATACATTTAGCACATATGTGGATGGATGTTATCTTTACCTGTTTTTTAGTTAGGGATAGAAAAGTTCAGAGCATGCCTGTGAAATATGCTTTTTAACCAGCTGACAAACATTTGTTTTTACTTGTGAAAAGGGAGATAACAAAAGATCAATAGTGGTGTTGGATAGGCTCCAGCGCCCCCCGCGACCCTGAAAAGGATAAGCGGATGCGAATGAATGAATGGATGAATGGATGGATGGAACACCTCTAACCTTGATCTTAATGATTTTCAGGATGAGGTTGAAAGCAAGAAGCAGAAGACAGATCAGTAGTGTCTGCAGCGCCCACTCTGCACGGAGGACAACACTATTGAAAGACAGCCAGCAAACCTTCTACACCTCAGTCCTCCTTTCGTAACAAAAATGTGTTTAAAAATAAAATTTGTTTGTATTTTTATTTACATTTTATATTTTTGTAAATATTGTAAGGAGTTTGGCCATTTTGCAAAAGTGATCTGGGTATACAGTGGTGCTCTGAAGACTTTTAGATCCACATTCAACATCAACCATCCACACTCTGTCTCAACCAACCACCAGCCTGTCATTCCAACACCACACACACACACACACACACACACACACACACACACACACACACACACACACACACACACCTTATTTCTGTTTTTTTCTATGACATATAGGATTCTAGAAGCTGTGTGTTGACCTGTAGTTGCATGGGAGTGTTAAAATAACTCCGCTCTTCTCCCAGTGCTGGGGATATATTAGTGGTAGTTTCTATGAGATTCCAAAGTCGTACTTTCTCTTGTCCATGTTTCTCTATCTGTGTGTCTGTCATGGCCAGATTATAATTTTTTTTAAATGTCTGTGCAATTTGGTTGAATAATAAATTCATTTGATTTTGTTTTTAGATTTGGACTGAAGTTTGGACAACCAGGAAGTCGCACAACACTCCTGCATGACATGAAAGCTGGTATATTGACTGTTGTTATTTTGGTAGTTGATTAATAAGTCAGGTTGCTGAGCATTTTAAAACACATTTTCACAGCAGCTAGCCTCAATAATCAGGATCAGACCTCCAGGACCTTCATCCTTGACTGCTGCCCAACACACAGTAAACATGACCTCAATGGTCCTGCAGAAGAAGGGTGGCTGACCTCTCCTTTAGTGATAGCATAAATAGTTCAGTAATTCCAGAGGGCCTCAAAGTAGAGCTGCTGCTCCTCCACATTGAAAGAAACCAGTTGAGGTGTTTCAGACATCTGACAAGGTTGCGTCCCGGGCATCTCCTGGTTAAAGCCCCAGGATAGATCCAGAGCATTCTGGAAATATTATATTTCTTGGCTGGCCTGAGAGCATCTTGGTGTTCCCCCAAAATCTGGAGGAGGTGGCTGGGGAGAGGGGCGTCAGAATAGAACAGAATAGAATTCAACTTTATTGTCATTGCACATGTTACAAGTACAAGGCAACGAAATACAATTTGCATCCATCCAGAAAGTGCTTTAGCAATAATATAGATATATTACAGAATATAGATCTATTATAGGTATGTTACAGTGTACGCGGTATGAAGGTATGTTATGAATATACTACAAGTATGTACAGGCTATAGCTGTAGTGAGTGCACAAGCTATGTACAGGCTATGAACAGGTTATACGTATGGTTAAAAATATGAAAGCGATACAGCTTATAGATATACAATTGTGAGTATTAATAAACAGTTGTAAACAGTTGTAAAACTATAATTATTGTATTGTACAGTATGATTGTCTATACTGCATTACCAGTAGTGCAGTTGAGATCAGTGAGATATATGGATAAATTATCCAACTTACAACTTACATATTGTAAGTTCAGTGGTTCATTGTTATTATTATTATGTATGAGGGTACAGCTGGCCATTTGTTTGTTTTGTCCATTGTGTGTGTGTTCAGTTATAGGTGATTGTGAGTGTGTGTATGTTCAGTCCATGAGTTTAATATGGCTGAGATGTCAGGAGTCTGACAGCTGTGGGGAGGAAGCTGTTCCAGTACCTGGTGGTCTTAGTCTGGAGGCTCTGTGTGCTGGGGTCACCCAGAGATTATGTGTTTAGGCTGTTTTCCCTACAGCATGGCCCCAGAAGAAAATAATTGGGTGGATGGATGCATTTTATGCAAACATACTTCAGTTGTTACACTCTTTTTATTCTTCTCTTTTTATTTAGTTCGCTTCAGTTTTTATAGTGCCAGTTCACTCATCTTAGGCAGATCCCCTGTGAGCAAGTAGTTGGTGACGGTGGGGGAGGAAGGAGTACCTTTAAACAGTAAGAGACCTTTAGCAGAGCTGATTGATGGAACAACATAGGGAGAACACAACAAACAGGAAAATTTCAATTCACTTTTTTTGTATAGTGCCAAATCACAACAACAGTCGCCTCATGACACTTTATATTGTAAGGTAAAGACCCTACAATAATAGAGGAAACCCCAACAATCAAATGACTCCTTTTCAGTACTTGGTGACAGTAGGAAAGAAAAACTCCCTTTTAACAGGAAGTAACCTGTCCCCCAAATGGATGGCGCAGCTCTCATTTCTAGAAATGTGAACAAATCTATCAAATGCCCAAAAACATGACTATCCAGAGCTTTGACCAGGAGGTAGAGTTGCAGTCTTACACGCCTCTCTGCAGATTCTCTTTTTCTGTCATCCTCCCCAAACCCCATCCCCATAGAAACGTTCTGCTCTTAGACCATCAAAAACAAACTAAAAGAGGGGAAACCAATTATTCCCTAAAATCTGTTTTAGCACTATGATCATTTTAAACACATAAGGCTGGATGTTAAGACATTTTACCCCCAATCAGATGTGATGACAGAGGAAAGCCAGGAGGACTTAATCTCTGTCCCACCTTCCTTGACACAGTGTTGGCATAAGTGTCCTACCACTGGCCAGTGGTACCCCTCAGCCTTCTAGTAGACAAACCTGTTATCAATTTCGAAACTGACTTTCTTCTTATCGTATTCACATTTTCAGAACACTTGACCTCTAATCTTTACCTTGAGGCCAAGGTCTCTATTGTATTAATTTGAAAGTCCTATCCTATGTAGCTTTATTCTAGTTTTTTATTGAATAAAATCCTATATTTGGTGTCACTGTATTGATCTACAAGACTACATTGGACATATCAGCTGTTTTTATAAATAGAAAACACTTTTCAGTGTAGATTTGTTATGTAATTGTAGCTCTGACAACATGACTGCAAAAAGTGGAGGACCTAAAACCTTTCAAATGGACTCTAGTGTGTATAGAAGTTCTACAAACTATGCAGAACTCAGAGTAACCAGTCCTTTTTAGTTTTTATACTTTCGGTGGGCCATGAGCTGTACTTAATATGTTATGAAATTCACACCAGTCACAATTATAAGCAAAACAACTTTATTTGGAGAAGTGCCACTTTTTAGCAGCACCTGCAGAATAGCTAACAATATAAATCCTATTCCGACTCACATCCATGGAAAAAACAACAACAAAAACCAGATCAATGGTTTTCTTTTATTATCCTTAACATCTTCAAAAAGCAGTCTGCACCATATTTCATAAATGTGTGAAAAAAAATGAATGCATTTAAATGTCTTGATCACGGTGGTGGTGGTCTCCCTCAGACATAGTCACAAATCATGTTGGTATGCGGCTGCGCAGATACTCCATCAGTGCATCTGTTCCTTTGGCCACAATCGCTGCTCTGGGTGTGCGGAAAGGATTTCCCTCCAGACTCAGACACCTGAGGAACAACACCAAACTCGACTCATTTTGTGAGGAATTTTCACGTACACCGTACAGGAATTTTAAACAGTTTCCAAACAAAACTAAAAACAAATTCTGGCTGCAGCCAGGCGCTGCCCCTTGAGGTCAAGGTCACCGGGATTCAAACTCGTCTGTGATTTTAAGTAGATGCAGCTATTGTACAGTGGTGGGAATCAGCTGACACCCCATGATATGATATTATCACGATACTTCACTCACGTTACAGTATTACTGCCATTTAACATTTTGCGACATGCTGACAATAACATATATTGTGTTATTATATATTGTGATATGTTAACACATATCTGTGTTATCCAGCAGGGTAAAGTGATCTCACTGCAGTCATTTAATGTTTGGTGCAAAATGATATTGTCAAGCACACCCACACTGTCACTGCCATAAAGATTTCCATTAGAGTCTGTCTGCTATCATATGGGGTCAAGTTGGCAATTCCATGCTATCCATTTCTGATAATACAGCAATTAACTGTGATAAAGGAGTGAAAATCACACGTTGCTGTTTACATGGATAGAAATTCACATTTATTTATTACTTTTGTAATCGTTAAATGTGGCCCGGGTTCAAATCCGACTCGTGGCCCTTTGCTGCATGTCTTCCCCTCTCTCTCCCTCCTTCTGTTTTCCTGTCACTCTTCACTGTACACTTTCAAATAAAGCTGTAAAAAGACCAAAACACTATTTCTTTAAAAAAAAAAGATTACTTTTGCACTTGGCAATCTTCCTGTTCTAAAGGACTATAACCAGAATACAATCAGCTGGCTGCCAGATGAATCAAGTCCCCTCAGGTTGCGCTTATTGATAAAGACTGACGACAACATTGTGATAATCCATCTGCACTTGGATGTCCACCACAGTACCCATCAGCCTTTTACAGCTGACAGGTACAAATGATTACAAAAGAACATCTCAGCCCAAAACTCAACATTTGAGTAAAAAATAAATAAAGAATTTTTTCTGTCAGGTAACTGTTGTTTAATGAGGGAAAAAGAATTAATTTGACAACATGAGGGGTAACAACTACAGTGAGCCCAAGCTGTTAGTCACAAACATGAGTCAGGTCCTTACCTGAGGCTGGTACACAGGCCCAGTTCAGGAGGGATGTTGAGCAGGTCATTGTTTGACAGATCTAGTGTTGACAGATGAGCCAATCTCATCAGACGACTAGGGTCCACCCCACACAGCTGGTTATTACCGAGCAATATAGTCTCCAGGGAAAGGGTTTCATACAGGACTTCAGGGAAGGATTTGAACCTGTGAGCAACAGAAATACACAAAGTACACAAACACATGTCAGATAGTCCAACTTACTGAGTCACTGTACATGTGCTCCATTACCCACAGTTTATGACCCACAGGGTGAGGGGGCTGGACTCTTTAGTGTTCTTGCAGAGCGACAACAACGTGAGGTGATTTGTAGCTAAGACGATAACACATTTTTCTTATTAGTTTTATGTGAGCAGAGGATCACTGTCGAGTCTGTGATTGATTAACTTCATTTTCAATACACAGCATCATATTCTGAGGTGCAAACTGTACGACATACTACAGGCAGGGATACATCATGCCATCTGACATGTGGATGGAATCAGATCGAGTAAGACAACAATGGATGCTTCACACTAAGCCACTAAGGGCAGAGGTTTGGAACTCAGTGGGATGTGATCTCATTTTCTTTATATCCTGCACACTCGTCTTTATTTAGTGCTTAGATGTGGTGCTCAGAAAGGTCAGTAAACCACTGAAAGCTACCGGTTTAAGCAGGTTATGAGGGAAGGTCTTGCCATGGATCCCAAGCTGTATATGGAACATCACAACACATAACATTACAATTGCAGCTCACAGCACTGGAGTGCTTTATGGAATAATGTTCAAGTCAGGATCACCTCAGAGCTGATCATCAAGGAGGAATCTAAGTAAGGAACTGGGACTGCTGTGGCTGTGCTAAAGTGGAACTGTGAAAACATTTCTCTGCTCCCTCCAGCAGCTGCTAATGTGTGTGTGGGAAAAAAAAAAGGGAGCTGGATGATGGGGATGCAAGGTGGAGTTAAGTTACCTGTTGCAAATGAGGATAATGGAACGTAGTTTAGTTAAGTTCTGCATTTCAGACGGTAAATCACTCAGCTGATTATTCCTAAAACAAACAAAGGAAAAAATACAGCATAAAATATGAACACCTGACCCTTTCCTTTTCAGAAATGGAGTTTCTACCACAGTTTCATCCGTCTTGCTGACTAGTACTGAAAATAACACCCATTATTATGCAATGTCAGATTATAGCTTAATTTGAACAGGATGGAAGAGGATGTGAGACTCCAGAGCTAAAATGTTGGCAGTGGTTTGCAATGATGTGGGGTGTGGAATGGGTCTGCAGCCCTGCTGATTTGGAAGGAGCAAAAACAAAAGCAAAACAACACACACACACACGCACGCACGCACGCACGCGCGCACACACACACACACAATGTGGTGGATTTCTGTACTTTGGACCCTGTTCAAAAGTAACATTGCACTAGGAAAAACTCATTCAACCCCCAAAATGTGCATATCGTTTTAAATGGAAGCTTCCTGAAATAAATTCTGTCCATATCTGAGGATCGGCTGTGTCTGCGTACCTGAGATCGATGTGTGTAAGCTGGAGTAACTTGCAGATGTCAGGTGAACAGCTGATCAGTCTATTGAAACCCAGATTGATTTCTGACAGCGAAGAGTGGAATTCCACCAGCCTGCAGACAGAAGTGTGATTAGTCTGCAATCATCTGCATTAAAATGGCTTTTTGTTGGGGTTTACTGTCTGTCACACAGTGATGCTCTGTGTGTGTGTGTGTGTGTGTGTGTGTGTGTGTGTGTGTGTGTGTGTGTGTGTGTGTGTGTGAGAGTGAGTGAGTGAGAGAGAGAGAGAGAGAGAGAGAGAGACCAAGGGAGAGTGTGTGTACCTGGGAGGAACAGAAGTCAGCTGGTTTTTGCTGAAGTTAACCGTGGCAATGCTCTGATCAGCTGCAGCATCAAACAGCTCCTCTGGGATACTCTCTGCTTGCTTGTCACTGGTCACAAACACATTCACACTGGAGTATTTAGGGTAAATATATTGTAATAACCAATAATTAATAGGGATGGGAATTGATAAGATTTTATCAATTCCGATTCCATTGTCAATATCCCTTATCAACTTTATTAATTATCAATTCTTGTATTGATTCTCATTGGGTTCTCATTGGCTCTACCACCATAACTAAACTGCATATCACAGACTTTACAATTGCATGGTGTGGGTCAAATGTTTGTGCATGTTGGGGGTATTTCTCCTCTTTGTTGGGATCAGTGTTGGGTCATTACTCTAACACAGTAATTATTACACATATTACACAGAACATTAAAAGTAATGCCATATGTTACTTAATTACTCCCATGAGCCAGTCATTTGTTACACTACTCATTACATTACTTTTGTGTTTCTCTGTAAAATGACCTGAAACTGATTGTCTCATAATCACCATTTAACACTATAAACCTGAGGCTAAAGTCCCACACATTAACTCAAACCGCTATCCTGATAAGGACACACATATGATCTTCAGCTGATTGTAGCGCTGGTGCAAATGGAACCGATATGTGGGATTGAGATGAGCAATTACAAGGAATTGAAGTTTAAAACATAAAGCAACATTTGGATCTGAGCATCGACTCAAACTGTGATGGGGGCAGAGAGGGAAACAGCTGCACAGATACGAGACCGTGATACCCCGGGTCTGATGGAAACAGATTTTTAACATGAAGCCATGCTGCTTCTCTCTGATCATCACCTCTCTTCTTAACCAAGCTCTAGCGCCTCTTTGCTATATTTTCATGATGTGGCTCATCAGCTTTATCTCTCTGTAGTTATTACAGCTCTGCACATCAGCCTTGGTCTTCAAAGTTGGTAGCAGTACACTTCTCTGATATGCTCAGAGTATCCTCTCACTCTCCATCCACTGCCCTTGTGGCTGCCGTCAGAAGCAGCTATGCAGTTTAAGCTAATTTCATGTTTTAAGTTACAATAAACATGTTAAAATACTTTATTGTTAATGAATTAAATTGTAATGTATACATTGTTGGGGTTAAAACACACATTTAAAGGTTCTACAAGATATGTCTAGGGTGGAACCAATGTTTGGTCTGTTGTTTTAGGGGTGACAATATTTTCAGTTACACGCCACACTCGGTAGACGGCAGCATGCTTTATCGCAGTCAGAGGTAGAGATTTGGAGATGCATGCAGCGAAGTTTCCAGCTGTGGGTAAAGAGTGCGCACTGCAAGATGTTTTCATTAACCTCTTCAAGTTAATGCGGCCAATGAGGTATGCAATTTTTATCTTATGTGTTGTAGGAAAACAAGATGTTTATTTGTGACAGAACTTTTGAGTTTACGTTAGTCAATTTAATTTATTTCACGTGTAATATGTCGTTTTGTAAATGTCATCTGAACCAAGCATCTTTTCTCTCTACATCCTCTTCACAGCTGCCCTCAGTTCCTCCTTACTAATCCACGTCACTTCCATAGTGCGCCCTCTCATTTTCTTAATTTATCAGCTCCTCAAAGTACTCCTTCCATCTTGTTAGCATGCTATCTTCACTCATGAGAGCATTTCTATCACTATCCTTAATCATGCTAACCTGCTGCACATCCTTTCCAGGTCGACCTCTCTGCCTGGTGAATCAAGCTAACATACAACTCACTAAGGAGTCCAGTCACTGCATTTCCAAAGTTAGACTACCATGCCCTGGATGATGGTGAATCTACACAGACAAAACTCACTAAGCATCTTCCTTTGTCTTTGCCACCGCTCTTTGCTGTAAGCCTTCCAGTAGTCCGATCTACTGTCCCACTTTTTCTTTTCATACCTCTTTCTTTGAATACTTTCCTATACGTCCTCATTCTACCACCTAGTTTCCTTGTCCTGCTCTTTCTGTCCAGAGGACATAGTAAACACCTTCTGGGCAGTTTCACTCAGTACTTCAGCTGTATTTTCCCAGTCATCTGGTAACTTTTCTACCACCCACAGTCTGTCTCAACTTCTACCTGAAATACAACTTTTCTTCAACTTCCACCATTTAACACCTTGGCTTTCTTTCATTTACTTCCGCTTCTTGATTTCCAAAGTCATCCTACACCCAGTGCTGCCGAGCTACATTCTCCAGACACCACCTTTCCTTTTATTTGCAGTCCACCTTGCAGTCTTAACAGCAGATTATAACCATAGATTTTTTCCATCCCTGACAGAGTACATGCAAATTTCTGTAGCAATGCTGTGCAGAAACCAGTCTATGTCACTAACCTGTATGCCAGTAGCTTGAGAGTTTTAATGTCATGCACTTTGACCCTGGTCTGGCTGGGTAACGTCATAGCTGTGTCTCCATCTGCTTTTTCAGGCTCCTCTACTAAAACACAAGCAGAAACACATTCAGTAGGTGGCACATTCAGAAGCTTATGGAAGGACAACAGAATCTGTAGATTTTAGCACCCAGGACAAGAAGAAATAAAAAACTGGAAGCACTTTATAATACTGTCACATTATTAAACATGATTAAGGTATTAGTAAATTGTTGCAAGTTCATCATTTATATAGCATTACTACTCTTTAGTACCCCATTTAAATATACAGATATATTATTCTAACTATGACTATGATTATAATTGCTGTGATGTAGTAGCGGTGATAGCTGTTCATGGTATAATAATAATAATAATAATAATAATAAAAGATGCATAACCACAAATTACCAAAAAATGTAAAAAGGTCTCTCTCTGTAGGCTTCTTCTATTAAACCATCAATGTAAAGATAAGGTGGAAGACTGTTTTTGGTTATTCTCATTTTTGACATAGACAAATGAAAAATGAACACAAAAAAAAAATCAACAACAAAAAAACAAAACAATCCATGAATAACCTGGATTGTTTTGTCTCTATGGTTTATTCCTGTGACATCAGAATTTCAGACCTCAGTCTGTCATTGATTGTGCCTTTTGAGTCCTTGAGTTTAAAACCTTTCCAGTTAGGGCAAAAAACAATTTTACCTTTAACTCTGCCTCTCAGATATTTCAGAAGTTCACTGGTTCCTTTCTGTAAGAAAAGACAAAACAACGTTTCTCCAGATTCTCTGAATCTCTTCATGATATTATGTAATGCAGATGATGAATTACTCAAAGTTTCGACAATTGTATGAACATAAAATTACCAATAATTTTTCTACAGATTTTGCAGATTACTGACCATTTCTGTCTCTCTAAGGTGTTTGTAATCATGTTATTCACATTTTTTGGCACCTGTGTTGACAATATTGTGCCCACCAAAGAAATCAGGAAGTTCCCCAACCAGAAGCCCTTGATCAAGAGTCAGGTACGACACATGCTGCATACTCGTTCTCTTGCCTTCAGATCAGGCAATGAGACGGAGTACAAAGCTGTGTGGTATGGACTGAGGAAAGCTATTACAGCGGCTAAGAGGCAGTACAGAGAGAAGCTTGAGGGCTTCTATTCTTCTGCCGACCCTGGGCGAATGTGGCAAGGCCTGTAGTACATCACAGAGTACAGGACCACCACCAGCACCATGAGCCCTGCAGGCGGTCTCTGCTGGATGATCTTAATATGTTTTACACCCGCTTTGAGACCTCCCAGAACCCCCAGACCTCCCAGAACCCCCAGATCACCCGACCCTCTACCAGTGGTCTCAATAGACCATGTACACAAAGTCCTGAGGAAGATCAACCCCCGCAAGGCAGCAGGACCAGACAACATCAGGTATGTTGTCTGGTGTTGTCTGGCTAACAAGCTGGCTGATGTTCTCACCTCCATCTTCAACCTTTCCCTCAGCCAGAGCATCGTTCCCACATGCTTCAAGACCACAACCATCATCCCTCTCCCCAAGAAAAGCCCAGCCACATGCCTAAATGACTACAGACCAGTTGCACTCACTCCAATCATTGCAAAGTGCTTTGAGAGAGTGGTGCTGGCACACATCCAGAGTAACATCCCAGACACCCTGGACCCCCTGCAGTACGCCTACTGGCCCAACAGGTCCACTTCAGATGCTCTCCCACCTGGAAACCAACAGATCATCAGGACTCCGCTGCCCTCTCTGCAGAGCATCTACCATCGCAGAGTCCAGAGGAGAGCTGCCTCCATCTTTAAAGACCCCACACACGCTCAACAAGGACTGTCAACTCCAATTTGCACATCAGGTCACTTTGCACACCAAGTTCATTTTGCACTTTTCTACACTTAATTACTTACACTTAATTACATACTTATTTATCTTTATCTTCATTATTTATATCGTATTTAAAAGTTGGCATTTGTGTGTATGGACAGCAAAGGAAGAATTTCATTGCACAGAGAAATGCTATTTCTTCTGTACACATGACAATAAAAGCTTTGAATCTTGAATTTTGCCAGTTACCCTAATCAGTGGAGGAACATTTGTTAATCTGATTTTTTCATCTTTTTGCTATCCCCATCCCAACATGTCGCTGCCATCAAATTCTAAGATTTTTCATGAAATAGTAAAATGTCTCAATGTTTTATTGTATAATATATGAGATTATGGGATGTGCAAGTCACTGCATTCAGATTTGTTTTATTGCAGTTGTATTACTCTCTTTCTATAATTATAATCAATTTGGTGACATTTCTTTTCAATATCACTAGGGCTGGGTTTCAATTATCGATTTTCCGATTAAAATCGATTCTAGCTTGAACAACGCAAAATCGATTCATTAAAATCCTGAATCGATTTTAAATATAAATGTATTTTGCCAGAAACGCCAGAATCTCAGGTTAAAGTTTTCATTTCAACAACCACCAAACAGCTAAAACAGTAAATGAGAGCAGATAAATGGATTCCTCACAAAGACGTAAACACAAAGCGCGGCCCCGACACATCAGGATCTGGGAGACGGCGTGTCTGTGTACGTGGCGTCGGGACTGAAAGCCGAGAGCTCACTGATTCTGATTCTGAAGGTTTTGTCACGCTGACCAAAATTCACTGAACCAGCAGCAAAAGAAGATCAAAACTACGCTTCATGTTTGATAAATACTCTGCTTCCCTTCAGCAGCATCAGCTAATGTTCATATGTTGATTTATGGTTTTATTTTGTTTCTGATCTACTGCAGAAGATTTTTAAGGAGGTTTATCTGCTATAAAAAGCCAGTTGAGGAAAATCTCCTTCATATTTTTCTGTGTGTTATCCTCAGTAACTTTGACACAAAAACATCTGCTGTGATGCTCACACCTCTGATGAAGTCTCACAAGTGTCCGCTTTGTTTTTATACATAGATATAAAAATATGGATATGTACTGATGAGTGATCAGAATTGTAATACTTTTGACTGTTTGAGGCAAAATGTCCCCGATTCAAATCAAATCGAATCAAATCGGGACCTTGTGAAGTCCCCATGTGTCACCTACAGAGAGGATGTCTCTCCTGATTCCTCGCAGAGGGTTTCCCTCCAACAGCAGCACGTTCAGATTGGGCAGCAGGCTGAGTGACACTGGAAGGCTGACAAGATACAAAATATTATTCATAGGAAAACCTACCTGCTAGGATTTACTCTTGAAAATGTAGATACTGAAATAACTATAACATCAAGAAATACCTAAAATAAGGAATACAAGAATAAAATACAAATTATAATTATAATTTCAGACCAATGACACTAGAAGGTGGATGCAATTGCCCTCAGTGCAGACCAGTGATTATATTTGCTACCAACTGAATTCAATCACATCCTGGCTGCTTGCAGGAATAAATGGCTTACAGATCAGGGTGTCATGATACTGAAGACTTACGTGGTAATGTCATTGTTGGTGAGGTCAAGGCGCATTAGCGTACTCAGTAAAGTGATCTCTTCAGGGACTATTTTGATCTTGTTGTTTCTGAGTTCCAGGAGCGATATGGCTGTCAGGCAGGATAGCTGCTCCGCCTGCAACTGCTCAATTTGGTTGTTCCCAACATATAACTCCTACACACACACACACACACACACACACACACACACACACACACACACACACACACACACACACACACACACACACACACACACACACTTAGATCTATCTGCATAGCCAGTGTACCGGAATCACAGAAGCATGTCTCAGACACGGTACAGAGCGATTTGGTCATTGCTTTAATACCGTCAGCATCACTCACACCACAAAGGAGTTTTAAATCTGGGAAACTCATTTTGTTGTTACTACCTTGAGCGCAGGTGCAGGGAGCTTTGAGAGGAGGCGGAGCTTGTTATGTCTGAGGTAAAGCTGCTCCAGAGCAAGCATCTCTGATAGGCTTGCAGGAATCTCAGTCAGCTGATTGTCACTGCAGTCCAGCAGCTTAACATCTGCCAAATCAAGCCAGAGTTCAAACAAAGTGAGAAAAAGTACCACAACTTTCAGTTGCTGACATGCCAATCTTACTTAGGGCCTTCGTGTATGTCAAAGAGAGAACTTGTTGGACCACTGAATGTCTCACTGAAGTCCTTCCACCCACATCCTGGAGAATTATTGGCCAGCTTGTAGTAAACACAAAAATATAGAGAGAGCTGCCCAAAATAAAGCTCAAGCTGTACCAGTCAGACCTATACATTCACGAGTTTGTCTTCATATTAATATTTTCTGTTGTGTGGAACACTATGGCAGTCATAAAACTTTGAAAACAACAGTATTTTATTATCCAGAAATAAATATAAAGCCAAGATTTAAACACAGAACCTTCTGGCTATAAGGTGTCAGTGCTGATCACTGCACAATTGTGCTACCTGAGGGGTAAAACCCCCCAAACAAACAAATATAATAAAGTTCCAGTACATTAACAAGAAAGCATCTTCATGTGTATTCCCACAATGAAACAAGAAGAGGAGCCATGATGGGTGTCGGCAGCTTTGCTGGATATTCTTTCAAAATTCAAAACCAGCATGACCGCAAAATTAGGCACAAATGACAGCTCACTGGGGCCATTATTTCGTTTAAGGACAATGAAATTTAAAGAAAAGGCTGCGCATGAACCATGGTTTTTCTTGCAACTGATTTAAACATCGACATCTGCCACGGGTGTGAATGTGAGCATGGAATATTGCCCTCTCACAGTTTCTTTCTAATATGAGCACCAGTGTGAGCAAATATCATCTAAATTCAGCTAAAATAAAAACGTGATCGTCTACGTTTTTAATAGCAACTTTAAAGGAGTTGCTATAATGTTAGCGTTTCGGAAAAACTATCATTTCATAAAGCATAACTGATAGCTTAGCTTTGGCCTGTTGATTTATCTTAGCTGATGTCCCCATCTTTTAGATAAGCATCTTCTGGTCATCTGATGTCTACCAGACTATTAATTATAAGGCTGTGGTCATATGCATACTGATTTACACTTTTTAATGTCTTCAGAGTCAAAACTACTGTTTATATTTTAGTGCATATTTTATTGTCTTCTTTTTATGAACATCTATTCAGCGGGGTTGCCAACTTGCAAGCTGCTTTTGCAGCAACTCTTACTTGTGAGCTTGGCTAGGCTGTCTGGCAGACAGCTAAGCTGGTTGTGACACAGGTTCACTTTCTGCAAACTGACGAGACACCCAAAACTGGAGGGCAGGCTCTTCAGTTGGTTGCTGGACAGGTCCTTTAATGATTCAACAGGATGGACAGAAATTGACCATCAGTCATTTATTTCACTTTGTTTTATATTGGGAAATAAAAGGATTCTCAATACAATACAAATCTTACTACCGTATATCTTCCAATACCCGCCTGTCTCTTTTAAACGCCGGTTTCTAATAAGCGCCGGGTTTGAAAACCCGTCAAGCAAATAGCCGCCGGCCTCCAATAGTGGCTGGGTAGTAATATACCTTCGACCCAGAAGTCCCTCTGACAGAGAGGGACCGCTCGAGGTAGCAGTCTGCCTGCTACTGAGAGAGCACGGCACTCGGTAGCAGTCCGCTACGGAGGCGCTGCAAAGCACTCAGTAGCGAGGCACTACTGAGAGAGGCAGCTGCCCCTCTGTGTTTTAAGGCAGGATTCTCAGGTTTATATACTCAGTGTCGAGGGAGCCCCCGGCAGCCAATGGAGTGCACGGACTGGCACAGTTCGATTTGCATAATCGAGGGCGGTCGCAGATTGCCGAGGATGGAGTGTGACTGGAACGTAGCTCAAACCCCCCCCCCCCCCCCCCAAAAAAAAAAAAAAAAAAACATAAAAAAATTTATTTTTTTATTTAATAAATATATTTTTTTATTTTTGTTTTTTTTTTTTTTTTTCTTTTTTTTTTTTTTTTTTTT
>VURO01050554.1:27399-51643 GCA_015108175.1 Pelvicachromis taeniatus | reverse complement strand
AGAACAAACCAAAACAAATCCTCTTACGATGTCACAAAAATCATGAAAAAGCCTTAGAAAAGCCGCACCGGACAATAAGACAGCAGGGTTCAAAGCTTGTGCAAAAAGTAGCGGCTTATAGTCTGGAAATTATGGTACATATCGATGAGCCTCACAAGACCCGTCTCTCACAAGGTGACATGAAATAAGCGTGCACTGCAGCTGCTGTGCACTTTTACCCTTCCAGCAAGCACCATTTACCAAATCCTTTAACCTTGAAAACATAATGTACTGTTGTTTATGCTGTTCTGATGCTTTAGATAATTTTTACATTCTTGACGTTACTTTATGGTTCCTTTGCAGGAAACTCACTCTGTAACACAATGCACATATTACACAAAATACTACAGAAATCAGCAGCATCTCCTAAAATTATGCTTATATTTTTGTAAAAACACAAGAAAAAGCTGAACAATCTTAGCTTTTCATTAAGTGCATGGTTGGTCTCCTGTTAAGAAAAGAATTTAGTAGATAGATAATAAATTTAATAGAGTACTTTAGATGACTGACGAGGACTGTCTGACTCAGTGTCTAAATGCATTTTGTAAAAAACACAGAAATGTCATCTCAAAATGTTCAAATGTACGAGATTTGCCAAAGCTTCATTAAACGTGCCATGTAAGCCATAAAAAATGGCTCATTCTCACACATTCTTTGCAAAGTTTAAGGAATATTCTTCAATATCTATGCACAATTGGATGGAAATATAGGTTTCTCGGCTGGTGGGTAAAGTTTCAGGATCTAAACTCGTCTTTCATTCATAAATAACCAAAAAAGAACAGTGTGTGCACATTGATGGGGGTGTGTCAAATGGCAAAGGTACAAGCTTTTATGGATGCTTCCTTGCTGAATTATACGGTAATGAGATGGAGCGAAACAGTGGTTGTTTTGTAACATGGAAATGTCAGAAATTTTTACATAAGGGCCTAGTTTGGAGCTGTTTTTTTTGTTGTTTTTTTTTAATGATATTAAGAACAGAGAAACAGTGAAACCTGTTCAACATAAAGTGCTTTCATTGTTTTCATACTGCATGGAATTAAAAACGTGTAGCTTTCTGTTGAGACAGAAAGTCACATTACAGTGTCAGAGGAGTAATTATGAGACAGAGGAAATGCTGTGAAGAAGACTATGGGGACACAGTTTTTAGTGGAAATGAGTCATCTTTATAGCCCTCATTGGGCCCATGTAGCTGGAACATACACTTTAAATACCTTTAATAGAGGTGCAGTGGGCTAAAACATTACTGCACTACAACTTGTCAGTGAGAAACCTCATCTCGTTGTGTAGACTTCTTAGATTTATGTGCCATATACATGGGAAGGTTTTCTAATGAGTGACGTGCACGATCGGAGAGAAATTCAGCAGCAGAACCTAGCGGCAAAATGACAATAAGCAATAAATTAATATTGAATATTATGAAGATAAAATTTCGGTTCATTACAGTTTCTTTAAATGTGCCTTTGGGAAGTAAGAGATATGTGGACATTTACATCACCATTTCATGTATTGAACTGTAAAAATAATGTAAGTTAATGTAGTCTGGTATGAATTTGGAATAATGCATTTGGTGAATCACAGGTTGCTTTCATAGGCAGGACATTCCTTAGTCCTGTTTAACATAGGCTTAAATGCATCCACTTTCTTTTAGATTGTGGAACAAGACCAATTCAGTAGTAATGTAAGAAAAATGCATATACATTACATTATAAGGTAACCGTCCAAAAACGGAAGAAGATCCATAACCTGTGTGACATTCTCACTTTACAAGGCAGGAGATGGTTTGCTCCATACAATCAAGGTAAAAAAGTACATCCTCTTCAGTTCTAAGGTGTTGCATGTCAGAAAATCATAAAAAAGATGGAAGCAAACTCTGTGATTCAGTAACTTTTAGAATCACATTTAGCTACAATATGATGTAATCATTTTCTGTATGCCTTTATCAGTCTCTCACATCATGGTGAAGGAATTTTAAATCTGGACTTTTACCGGGAACCTTGATTCTTTTGTTTTCCAGCCATTCTGTTGGAGATTTTCTGTAGTGTTTGGAACATTGTCCTGTTGCATGGCCCAATCAACCAAGCTTTGGCGCTTGAACTCCTTTTTATCCCAAAGCAGAGTCAAATGCAAGGCATCTGTTCAAAGTTGATTCAGTTACCACAATGTGCCCTGGTGATGTGGTAGAAAAACAAGCAGTGTGGTCTGGCCAGAACACTGTATGTCTATGACCAGACATGGTTGTGGTCTTGTCTGTCCAAAAGACTTCATTCCAGACGTCCTGTGGTCTATTCAGATGTAACTTGGCAAACCTGAAATGTGCTCACTTGGTCTTTTTAAAGAAAAGAAGCTATGTACTTTAAACCAGCCATGCTTATTCAGTCTTTTCCTGACTGTATGATAATAAAGCCTACAGGTTAGTTATGAATGTTACAGCCTGACATGTGGCTCTTTGCGTTTTTAGCATTTGTCTGACTGTTGCACAGTCTGACCTTAAGGTGAAGTTGCTGGGACATCCACTCTACTTCTGAACAGGTTGTGGTGAATGCTCCAAACCATCTAACTTCTAGAACTTAGTGGTCATACTGGCTGATGATCAGGTATTCAAGTGTAACTGATTAGCAGCACCTGGATGCTACTTACCCTCTTAACTTGTACAAAAGGAGTAATGGTGTAGTTTTCCACAGGACTGCAAAGAGTTGTAGTTATGATCTCCGTTTGGTCATGTGCAGTTATCACTGGTCACCTATTCCACTGCACTCTTAAATAAAAGTAAATAGTTACTCTAAACCTGTGACTTGCTTGTTTTCCCTGGTGGAGTTTTCGTGTTTGGTTTCTTCATCTTCATTGATTTTTCAGGACTTTTTGATGACAGTTTCTCCTGACTCTTACTGTGGAAGTTTCTTTGTTTTTGCTGTACCAAAAAGACCAACGTTGATGGTTATTTCCTCTGGGTTCAGCACCAGCAATGACCCCTTTTACATGGTGTGCAAGTGGAACAATAATTGCTTGATGCTCAGATTAAAAATACAAACGTAGACAATACCTAAGCTGATTCAAGGCATTTAAGCTCTAGGTACAGTATCACAGCTTCCTAGTTTGCTATTTTCTGCTCAGCTCTTAGGGAGCACTCTCCTCTACAGCACCTATCATAACTTGTTGGGGTTGAATGTGTTCATACAGAGCAACCTTTATAGGGCTTTCTTCGTCCTGAATTATGGCAAGCAGTTGTAGCCATCCCTGAGCCTCTCTGACAGCAAGATCAATAAGACTCGGCGAATGTCACGCAGGAAGCCATTTCAGTTCTAACTGGTGACATAAAAGAGCCCCCAGGCTGCCATATTGGTCCAGAGACCCCCGCTGCTCGCGGCTCTGCTCGCTTCCTTGTGAACAACCGCAGGGAAATCACCTTTCAAATAGTGACACACTCATCTCCTGTGAAATATATATGCAGCGCCAGGTAATGAAGAGGCGCATATGCACAGTGGCATTTCCACTGCTGTCTGAAGACCTTCAGCACAAAGTAAAATATAGTCCCCTGGTGTCAGAGCTTTGATAAAGATGAATGGAGTCATTGTGACTGTAATAAGATAAAGGTAGTATGTGTTGACATTTCTGTTGAAATGGTGGAATAACATCAGGGCAGCTCTCAGAAGTACACGGTGATAAAGAAGGTGCACAATGTAAGTCAGTGACATTTTTATCCATGTGGTTGACATAGCTGAGTTTATATTGGCTTGTAGTAAAGCCAGCTCTACATGTGTAAATTAGAATCGTTCACTTCACTTTTACTCTGCTTCCTTTAACGAACAACCCTCAAGAAATCTACTAGGTCTTAGTGTTTTTTTAATTATCATACATTTCTTTTAATGTGTAACCAACTGCAGGAGTTGTTGTTTGGATAAAAGAGAGATTCCTTCCAGGTCCTATATGAATGAATGTGTTCGATAGCAGAACCAGTGTTCTAATAAAATACCAGCAGTACTGTAGAACTGGAACATTAATCAAAGTGCAAAATTCTAAAACTCTAAATATTGAAGAAATTGTAGGTTAAAACACATTTAGAGGGTATTAGATTCTGAATTGAATCTGACTGGCTCAGTGAGGCAAATGATTGGGAAGTGGGCTTATTTGTTCCCTGTATTCTGGTAAAAGAAACAGATATGACTGATTGTATGCATAATTTTTTTGCAGCTGTGTAGTTTGGGGTCGGTGTGTAGTATTATAAATCTCCTATTTAAATCCCTTTTAAACTATTTTTTAAAAAAAATCCTCTATCAGGATTTGTGGTAATAAAGGCCTTTTTTTCAACCATGTTAGGTCTTAGTTTTCTTTCATCTTCTTTCTGAAATACACCAAAACAAATGATTTGTTTTATAGTCTTTATGACTCGTTTTTTTTTTTTTTAATTCTCCAAAAATGGGTAGAATAAGGTAAGACGTTCAGAGCTAAGCTTACCTCGAGTACATGTGTGTCACAAAGTTGCGGACTAAATTATCTAACAAAACTTTCTGTGTGACACAACAACCCTCCAACCTTATCCCCACCCACAGTGGTTTATAGAAACCCCTAAGGCCTGATCTGTTTCAAAGGGAGTTCTTCCTTCTCACCTCAGCCAAGTGCTTGCTTACAGGTCATCGTCTTAATTGTTCAGGGTTTTCTTTCTATGATGGTTCGCTATGGTTAGACTTCGTCCTGCCATGCAAACCTCTGTTAAAATGTTTTTGTTACGAGTTTGCATATTCCGAGTGTGACTCAGAATATGAAGGAATGACTACTGATGTGAAATTTATTTTAATTTTTTTGTGTTTCAGGTCTCGTGAAGCTGGGCGTCCACTGTGTCACAAACCAGAAAGTTGCCATAAAGATTGTCAACAGAGAAAAGCTCAGTGAGTCAGTTCTTATGAAGGTAAGTCATCACTGGCACATGTGGTTTAGTCGGAGATCATCAGCTGGTTGCTTTCAGTGGGATTTGGAGAGAATAGCAAAATCACTGGCCTTGTCTTGTCTGTCATGAGTGCATTGTCCCATGCACAGGAGTTAGGAGTTGGATGCACTGTTCTTTTTATGTGAGTAATGTTTAGCATTGCATGTTTTCCAGATTTTTTTGTGGTAATTCTTTACATAGCAGAAAATGTTCAGGTCCTTAGAGTTCTGTAACTACTTTTTTGCAAAGCTGCCATTGGCAAAGATTCATTTTAGACACTGACAGACGCAGGAAATAGACCAGGACATAATGCAGGTATGCTGTTAATCTGTTACTGTTACAGTTCAATATGGAGCAGGTGTTTTGGACAGACACCTGCTCTGTGTCACTTCTGTTGTTATCGTGACCACTTTCCTCCTACACCTTAAACAGGTGGATGCAGTTAAATCCGACTGGTGGGTTAATCACATGTGCAATATGAGGAATACTTTTGTTCTTGTTTTTCCTGAACATGTTCCATATAAAAAACTCAGTTTCTCATGTACCTTCTCCGTCGCCTCTCATGACAGTGAAAATGAATTTAATTTTTATGTGGGGAGATTTGTAAGTCTCAGATGTCGTTGCCCACATTTATGCTAGTGTGTGGTCACCTGTTAAAAACTGTGCGGTTATGTCCTGGAGTTTTATATGCAGTACCAGCCGATAGGAAAAAATAAATAAAGCGTCGGGGCTTTTTTTCTCTCCTCGGTCTTTGTTTTTTGTTGTGTTCAGTTTTTTTGTTGTTGTTTTTGTCTTTGTCACATCATGTCTCTTTCGATAGTTTCAGAATTATCTTTCCTGGACTCTGCTGTCACTTCTTAGTACTTACATTTCTGATTATTATTCTTTATACCGAGGTGGAAGGTTATAGTATAGCGTTAAAAGGGCTTTCTGATACATTGTGAGTTATGACATAGCTTCCCCACTGAAACATAGTTCACACATATGCTTTAATTTGCATTGGTTATAGTGCTAAATCATTTTCAAGTCCTACAGGCTAAAACTTAACTTAAAGTAGTCTCTGTCAGAATTGTTGTAATCTCGATCTTTGTGTTATTCATCCATTTGTGTTACAGCTAGAGTTGCGGCTAGCTGCCTAGTTTTCCTAGTACTTCCATGTACTGGAAGTAAGACCAGTTAAGACCCAGTTTTTTGTCGCCTAATAAATTATTTGTGCAGCTTGAACCGCACCCAGCAAACAAAGACTTTTATTTTACTCAGATTTTACTGTCAAGTTTTGTAATTGGACAGAAGCTCTGAGCAGATTAGTCTATTACAGTTTCTTTCCTGTTATATTCTCTGTTATGTTAGTCAGTAAAGTTTGAGTGGCAGAAGATTTTAAAGTGTATAATTAGCAGTTTTTTAGACTGCATTACTGTCATGAAAAGACATTTCTGATGAGACACGCACAACAAAACACCTACGCAGAGTGCAAACTCAAAACCCTGTGTCATTTTCCTCAGATCCTCGGTAGTTAGCAGTGGTATGATTGTGTGTGTTTTCATGTGTTTGTGCAGGTCATTTGATCAGACCATTTGCTGCGGCAGTCTTTCCCATCTGCTGACAACTGTCCTTTTATCCCAACAAGCAGAGTTTTAGCTTTAATCACCTCTCTTCTCAGTTAATTAGTTGTTAACACTGATGTTACTGTGGCTGCAGAAGAGTGTTATTCTAAAGTCAGCTTTAAGCCAAATCAGCAAGATTGTTGTTGATTGGTTGCTGCCTCCTGTTCCATCATACGCTCAATCGCCTCCATTTGACAAGGAGAGAGTTGAAGAGCATCATTTCTTAGGCTGCTTATCTCCACTGAGGTGTCCTTAAGAAGGATTGCAATTTATTCCAACTTGTCTTATTTTTGTGGCACTAACCGTTCATAATTACAGCTGATGATCACCAAACTGATGTGAGGTCTGGAGATGCAATGAAATTAGGGAATATAAGAAGCACTAATACTCAAGTTGGAAGCAAATGTTCACAATAGCCAAGAAAGAATGCAAGACAAACAGTGGTGTGGTCTTTGTTATCAAAATACAGCAACGTAGGTACAAAAATTCTCTAATAACTGCATACATCGTTTCATTTTTGGTGGTAGGGGTTGGTCACTAGAGATGGCCATTTCAAACCCCAAAATTGTGATATTATTAAGTAGGATTCTTTTTCTGGACTGCAAAAGAATGACATGCTAGCTTTACCCAGAAGACTTTGCAATGAACCTCATTTTTTTTGTAACTACTCGATGCTTGTAGTCGTCTTTGGCTTTGCATGTTTTTCTTTTTTGAACTGTAGAGTCTAATGTCATGGCATTACACTGTTTTTTATCAGCATAAAACATTTGCCATTTATTAATACATTTCATATTATTACTACTGTTTGTACTGCTATTCTTAATCATTTTCAGTAATTACTTTTGATATAGTCCAAAAAAATAACCATCACTACTCTTAGCCCCCATAGATAACAGTGCTTTGTGACCAGTGTTGGATGTAATGCATTCTCAAGTGAGGTTTATCTGTAACAGAATATTATTAGCACATTATTAATATTATTATTATTAATATTGCTGTAAAAAATGTAGTATTCTTAGTAACTTATCAAACGCTGGTGCTCTTCTGTTATCTGCATGATGAGTGGATAGAGAAAAAAAAATGATGCTTTTGTTTGTGCTTTTGGCTTAGTTTCAGTTTATGACTGACAAAATGTACAACTTTTAAACAGTGAGCATCACTTCTAATTTTCTTCATGAAGGGATTAGCAGCTACACAGTCCAGAAACAATAATCCACTAATGTCAAAGTGCCATCAAAGGTTTACAAGCACCTGTGAAAGCAACATAACCACTGATATACACAAGCAATGATAAAAACACGTGAAAAAGTGTGAGACACCCCCGGACCCAGAGTGGTGCCGAAGCTGAGCGTACGCCAACGAAGCAAACAAAGCGTTATTTTCAATAAGTAACAAAGCAGAGATCAAGAGGCTCATTTCAACAGGAAAATCGCTGTCATCACATTTTTCTTCGAAGTGCTTGTTCTGTCTTTTTTCACCTGCTTTGTTGGCTTAGTGTTAATACTTAAATAGCCTACAGAAAGAAACAGTTTCTGTGTATCTGTACAGTCCTTCCTGGCATGTGAGCATATGAACAGTTTAGTGTTATATTGTTAACCGACAATTACCAGGGCGATCTTTCAAAATACGAAAAAAAGTAGTAAAGCAAGTACTGTGACAAATACCTTTTAAACCGACGTAAATAAGTATTTGTAGTATTACTTTTTACTTTTTTAATAACATCAACCACATCACCATTTGTGACTCTCCACATTTTAGCAGTCCTGCTTTTTAATCTTTAGTAAATCTTTTTATCGCTCCAGAAAACCAAAGGAAAACGTGGCAGTGAGACAGATTCCTGGTACCCGCAGTGTTTCTGTGTTATGCGCAATAAAACTGCAATACTCGATTATTTTGTTGCAAAGGCTAAAAGTATAGTTGAAGGTAGCAGATGCTTCTCTGTGCCACTCAACTGAAATGATTCCTTCACTCATATCTGAGCTCTGCTTTCCTCCTGCCTGCTGACATGCTTGTGTTCGCTGCCAGCCATTCCCTCCTCTGTCTGTCTGGGGGTTGCCCCAGCAGCTTTCTCTAATCTTTCGCGCCTCGGTTTTATTTCAGTAGGAGCCCAGGCCCTGTTGTCATGGCGACAGGCAGCTATTGGCTCAAGTTATAGCCGTTGCATTCTCACACGATGAAATCTAACCAGCCACCTAAAAATATAGTTAAAAAAATAACAGACCCAGATGGGATTTGAAGGAGGTGCACGTTTAAAAGCATCAGCGAAGTGCCGTTCCTCCTGCTTCCGTTGGCGTTTTGAAGAGACCCAATTTTGTCCCATTTTGTTTGACATTTTCAGATGTGCTGCAGGTTCCCTTTTTCGTTTCTCTCCTTTCCTTTGCTCCAAACTTAGTGAAGCATTGGATTTATTCTGTCGAGGTTTTGCACATGAACGTCTCTTTTGTTCACAGTATAAGACACATTTACATTTCCCTTGTTCGTTGTTAGACGCCGGATCACCCAAATCATTTCCATATAAATACATTTTGTTTTCTTTCTGTCATTTCCGATTTTTATCCATGACTGATAAAGTTGAAAGAATTTCCACTGGCTTTACTAAACACAGTAATATGGAAGAAAAGGGAGAGGTTACTGGCAGTAGTAGTTCTACCGAGATAGTGGTGTATTTTAGGGCAGTATGAATTATACAAAGGTTGCCTAGTACTCAACCTGTTTCCCTTATGGGGTTGGTGTCTGCTAGTGGGCATCTGGACTAGTTTAAATCATCCGACTGTAGAGGACAGTGACGGTACCATACTACAGAGGCCAATAATATAGTTAATGGAAGTTATATGCCTGGTGCATTTTGAGTACAAAATGTTGTATAAGCAGCTGAATAGCTTGGGGACTGAGTAGTTCCTGTGCTTGTGCTGGTCTCCTCCAGGTGCTGCACTTTCACTCTTTCAGAGACACGGCTGGCACGGTGGCGTGGTGGTACAATGGTTGCCTCACAGAAAAACACGGTTTCCAGTTTAAACTTTCTGGCTGGGCAGGCCTTTCTGTTTGAGCTCATGTTCTTCCTGTGCTTGCAAGCGTTTCATACCAAAGTCCAAAGCCATGCGTCTTAGGTCAGGTTTGTAACTGTAAATTTAATTTAGATATGGATGTTTCTCACCCAGCTGGGATAGGGTCCAGCGAAGTTGGATAAGCAGTTAAAATGGATGAATAAATAGTCAAAGACAGAGAAGCTCAGCAGTCTGAAAATAATATCCAATATAATAATGCTAATAATAACAGTAAAAATTAAGCAAACCAATTTAATGAATGATGCCCAATAAATATTATATCCAGAATTTAGCAGCCAAACCATTTATCATGTTTTTTAATAAACCAGTCGTCCCCTGAAGTGTGTGCCATAAGCAGTATATAAGATGGATGTTGCCACTGGTTTGTGAAATATTATTTTGAAGATGAACCTTTTCATCACTGTCATCTTTGTGTTTGAAACTGAATGTTATGAGCGAGGGCTGGATCTGACTGTGAATCTGCTTATTGACCAGTGACATGTCAGTCACTAGCTAATGAGCTCACCCTGAATAATCCTGAACTTGACCAACATTTGTGAAATGGATTCCACTTACCTGGCAAAATATAATTAGTTTAACAGACTTTTATTTATGTAACAGCAACATTTAAATGTGAAATGCAGGAGTGTTAAACACGGGTCACATATAGGCCAATTTAATGAAACAAAGACCTTTTTGTTAGTGTAAAGATCATCCTGACAGGGTTCAAGACAAAGAAACCATTTAAATCATATGTTAAAGTTGTTCCATGTTTAGTAATTTAGTAATAATAATTTGCCAAGTTCTAGAGGTACTGCTGAATTACTCCGCATTTTCATTGTCATGCTTTGATGATTGACTAGTTGCCACTAGGGCTGGGACAACGCGTCGACATAATCGATTACGTCGACGTGTAAAATACGTTGACGTAAAAAATTTGCGTCGATGCGTCGTCACTTTCAAAAGAACACATGGCGGCAGCGAGTAGCGGTAACATGTCGACTTAAACCACGCCCCCCGAACACGCAGTTCTACAGTATGGGGATATTTTAACCGAAAAGGAAGTGATTCAGTCTTTGCCGGCTGTTTAAGGATGAAGTGGCCTATCATAAAACGACGGTAAGTTTTCAACTTTTTTACTAACGCTGATTTTTACCCTTTAATTCATCCAGACACCCAACCTCCGTAAATGTAAAACTAATTTAAGCTGCTTAGCAGTAACATATATCATTAGATTAATCGATGCATCGAAAAATTAATCACTAGATTAATCGATTCGGAAAATAATCGTTTTGCCCAGCCCTAGTTGCCACATTATTGCCTACCCACTTCACCCAAAGAAATTTGAATTATTTAAATTGACCATAGATGTGACATGGTTGTCTGTGTGATGGTCCTGTGTTGGACTGGTAATCTATGGAGAGTGTACCATGCTGTTCACCCTACGTAATCTAGAATGGGATCCTGAATTCCCAATATCCGAGGTTGTTAGAAGCAAAACAAAAGGATGTAAAGAAGTAAAGAAAATTCAGACCAGAGCACTCAGGAAATGAAAACAGTGCAAAGCTTTTTTATACGTGAGATAATAAGTCAAATAAAAACAGAAACAGAGTAAACTAGACCTTTGCAGTAATTTGGTATAATTTAAACCATTAAAAACATAAAAATAACGTAAAATAAATTATTTTAGTTGATTACGTCATAGTGCTTGATATACACAACCTTCAGAATTGTCCATTACTGCTCTGTCATTCATTCTGTTGAGAATAGGTTGCAATGCATCACTTAGGGTGTTTAAGTGTAACCAAAGCAGTGAACTAATTAAATCCTTTAATGCATTTTTTTCTAAATCTCCAGCTAGCCAAATACTTTCACCGGTGTTTTCACCCTCAGCCTTTTTACCATATCTACCTCATAGCCCTTGGTGGACTCTGCCTTTGTTGTGAGCTAACATGCACTTCATGCAAAGATGCTATAATGTGTATATCTACCACCAATGTGTGGTTTCTGGTGGGCTGAGCAGCCTGACATTTATAGCAATGCTTCAGAGATCAACACCTTACACAAGCCTCACCGTCATCCCGCCTAGCACCCACATGTCAGTCCTGGCATTTACACTGGCGTCTCACTGATTTTAATGGAGGGTGTTGTACAGGAAGCACTGGTGGAGGACCGTGATCAGAAAGCACAGGTTACTAACAGATGGGGCACAGAAACGGCTCAGGACAGGATAATTGAAACAATAATAGTGCATGCCAATCTCACACTTACTCACACAGACTTTGAAAGTATAGTTTATCTGTGGGCTGTGGTCTTCTACCTTTACTGTTCCCCTTATTGCTGGTATTAATTGGTAATGGGAGACAAAATTATGATGTCATCAGCTGTCCAGCTATTGTAATGTAGCTGCCTGTCTCCTGAAATCTTCTCCCTGCTCTTGAGACTGTGCTGGAAGACACAGCACAACTTCTGGCACGTTCTGGACTACCTGTGCAACCTCTGAGGGGTCCAGGTATAACCTTGTGCTAGCAGTAGTACCACTGATCCCCGCCAAATGCAAAACTATTAAAAACAAAAACAGATAAGATGGTGGGAGACGAGTGCACCAGGGAAAAATGTCTCATTGTGAGTCCTCCAGTGCACCTGTTATTTATTTATTCTATTAATACCAAAGCAGCTAAGACGGATTAACAACTCCCTCTGCAACTTAACTGACCAGATCAAATGTCAGTATCTCTGATCAACATCCCAGAAGATAATTTGACTCAATGCTGATTAAATGTGTTTCTTGTATTCTGTTTAACAGTGTATGTAATTTGAATGAATGAAGGCAAATAGTCATGACATAAAGGCTTCAAAGGTTTTTGAAGGCACATTAACATTACTGTCACCTGTTTACATATTTAACAGTCACATGCTCTCATATTTGTCCATGAGATTGTGCTGGTATCTCTGGGAGCTGAAGCATTGGTAAGAGTGGGTGAGGGTCCAGAATTTTCTATTTCTATTGCCCACAAGAAAGCGCAGCAATCTTTCAATGTCTAGAAAGTCTGCTTGATTGTAAAAGACCAGAAGATTTTCAACCTTAACATTAGCCAGAAAGTGCCTAAGATGCATTTGCGACACTGAAATGATTGTATTTGAGGGGAAAACACAGTTAAATCACCCAAAAGTGCAACTTTCATGAATGTGTAGCCATGAAACTTTAGAAACATGTTGTTTTGGTTGCATTTGAATCAGTTCATTACAGCTAATCATGTTTTATCAATTTAGCCCATCACCTATCCTCTTATCCAACTAGTATCCAACAATGGTAGCATACAATCTAGAATTTTTTTACCAAGTGCTTTTTCTGTCTCTGCTTCATGTGCTGAATCTTGTCCTGTGGGAGCACTTGTGTTGTAAGCGTGAAAATACAGAAACAGCATGTGGAAATGGGAGGGTGATTGTCAGTGTCTGCGTTTGATTAAATCTCTTGTTTTCACTGAAGTGCAGTGGATTGTGTGGCTAACCTCCTCAGAGGTTGAATTGGGCCCCCTCATGCCTGACCGGACTCATTTCATCTTCTCAACGTCTGGCTGGTTGTGTTAATGGTGTCAATACTGTCTTAAAGCGTGTTTATTCTGCACATAGCTGCTGTTGCATGTGTGTGTGTGTGTGTCTTAGGCTTGTTTTACAGTACTTGTGGGGTCTGAAAAGTCAGTGGCTCACCTTTTGCATTGGGACCAAAATGCCCCCGTCCCTCCTGAAATTAAAAGGAAAACAAAAACGAAAAAGGAAAGAATGATGTGTGAGGGCTTTTATGTTTTATATGAAGAAGGTCATTAGTTTATTTTGTCATAAGAGTTCAGTATTCTAGACTATATCTTCAATCTAGGACTTGGCTAACTGTGCCTTTCTTGAACAGTTTTCAGTTTGTTTGTTTGTTTTTTTAATGTAAGGGCATAAACCTTATTCTTCCTGTTTGTCACCTAAAGGTCTGGTCAAGCCCAACCCAACATTTCCAAAGGGAACTGAAAACTACAGAGCTGAAAATGAGTGCCTTTCTGATGGGAGGCTGTGATTTCAGATTATATAATCCATGCCAAACTAAAGCACTTTTCACAACTCATTATCAATCATGTAATTAGTTTTATAACTTGGATTTAGCTGTTATCTCTAACCATTGGTTCTCTCCCAAATAATGAAAAAAATCTCCATTCCAACATTTTATGCCATTTTTGTATGTCACTATTATGCACAGGGTGCCTTTTTGTGTCAGTGACTTGATGGACTAGGCATAGTAATGGTGGCTGTCAAATTCAACAGCCCCTTTTTAAAATCTATAATGTTCATGAATGAAGATTAGAGTGGTGGCTGTGGAACAAGTAGATTTAACAGATAGACCCTGATTTGTCCCACTTTTTGGGTTTTGCTTGGTTGGTGTAGGTCATTAAACAGTACTCACAACATTTTTTATATTTAGGAAAATATTATGGTTTTATTTTAAATGCATTTATTTATTGAAAAATTACGAATTGGAAGCACGTCATGCAACTCTGCCAAAGGATGTTTTGTGCACAACTGAAACACAACAAGGCAATCAAGCCTGAAAGAATATATGAATTGTTAAGAAACAAGGAAACTAAGTTTGCCCAACCTGGAGATGATGCTGGCCAGTGCAAGTGGTACAAAAAAAAGTCACCTTTAGGTAATATTGACAGAAATGCTAGTAAATTCACATAACAAATTATGTGTCTTATGTCAGTTAAGTAAGGTGAGCTATTTTTAGAGATTTGAATTATAACAACAATTTTTAAGACGCGAAGGCTAAAAATTCTTACGCAAATTAGGCTCTTCTACTGGGATGGTGCTTTTGTACCTGCTAGATCTTTAGCCTGTTGTCATTTGAAATGGCTTAAGCTCTTGAGTTACACAGCAGTGATGGAGCGGACAGCAGATATGTGAAATTGTTCTGACTGTAGTCCTTCACATAGGACAGTGTCTACCCTTTAACCGTGTTTAACCACTGTCCTTCATCTGCTCACTGTCACATCAGCCCGCCTGCCCTCCGCATGATTGTTGCTCATGTATTCTGATTGATGCAGCTGCACAGTGAGGAGGCTGTGAAGGCTGCTGGCTGTGTCTCACTCATCACGAAGATGTCTGCAGGGAAAAAACTGGGCACACCGCCTGATAGTTATCCAGCAGCTCCGGCAGCAGGATGGGAGACACTCCCTGGTGATCACTGAGATGTAGACATCTCCCCTACTTTCCTCCTCTGATTTTATTGCCTTTATTCTATTATTCTTTACCTCTTTTCAGTTCTTTCTTTCCCGTTGTTTCCAGTCCTGTGTGAGTTTTAATCAGTCTTTCTTTAATTTTACTCTTCTTTTCTTTCCTCCCCCATTCTGATCTTTTCCTGCTTCGTTTTCCATTTTTTTCTGCATTCTTTCCCTTTTGTCTTGTTACTTACTTTTACATGTTTTCCTTTTATTCACATTAGATGTATTTGTATCACCACTCTTCTTTCCTTTCCCATGCTCTTCTCCAATTTTGCCCTTTTCTCCTCACTTCTTACATCTTTGTTTTATTAGATTGGCTCAAAGCTGTTCTACCTATCGTTTTTATGGAACACATCTGCATTGCTTCATAAACACTGCTTTATTGTTCTGTCTCTTCTTTTGGTTCACACCAACCTGGAGATGATGCAGGTTGGTGCATCATCAACCTGCACCACAATCAAGACTAGTGGTTTGATTGTGGGATTGTGATTGGATACTGGAGTGGACTGGGCTTTCCTCTCTTCCAAGATCACAGAGACATCATAGCAACAGATGGCAGTTTGATTACCGAGTAGATGTTCCAATCTATTGCCTCTTGTGCCCCTCAGCCCTGTATCATGTTTCAGTTAAATAGAAATTTGGAAGCAGCGTCAGTGCTCATAATTCATTAAGAGTATCTATCATGTGTGGAGGCGTCAACTGGAGGAGGAAGTTGGCATCAGTTGGGAGCTCTGAGTCTCTAATGAAGCATGACACCTGGCATGCAACAAGAAGTGGTAAAATTAGGCTCCAGTGGGCAAATGAATTTGCATTACCATAACACTCAGACTGAGTTTTGACATGATTGTATTCGGGGTGCATGCTTGAAATCTTTGGACACTTTACACTCATGGACTCATGTCTTACTCTTAGCCAATAAAGTTGCACATTGAGTTTAGTGTGGACAGCAAAATCATAAAACCTTTTATGCCCCCTTTCAGTGGATTCACTTGGTACAACACATAAGTGTTGGATATCACGCCCCCTGTTTGTCCTGGCTGATGAAACCTCTATTCATGCCTTTAAGACAGATGACCTGTGATGACATGTCACACCCCGTCTACCTTGTACATTTTAGGACATCCTCAGGTCTCAGACAAAAAAAATGTCAGGTCTCAGACAAAAACCTGTTAGGTCTCAGAAGTAAGGTCTCAGAAATAAGCTGTCAGGTCTCAGAACAAATGCTATCAGACAGAGAGAAGCTCCCTGCAGGTGGCGCTGTTGTTAGGTCCCAGCTGAATAGATTTCCAAATATGCTACCATGTCACACTTCTCTTTATTCAGCTGAATGAAAACTATAACTTTAATGTCAGCCCTAACTGATTTATTCAGGATATCATATATTTGCAAAGTGCTCTGACGTTTTCGGAGATGTTAGTAATCCCGCTCGATTGCGGGGGGTTTGAAAACAATGTACCAGGAGTCCGCTGTTTTCGCCAGCTCTAGTGTGCCTTGACGACTGGCTCAACAATCGAGCTAGTAGGTAACAGACGTCTCTGAAAACATCAGAGCACTTTTGCAAATATGTGATGTCTTGATAAATCAAGCAGATATTTGAAGTTTACAACGCTACATTCTCGGTTTTGTGACCCAGAAGGAGTAATATTAAAACAAAGTAGCTGCCGCCATTGCTGGAAACTGGAATTGGCTGTGCTGCGCTATGAATTCTGGGATATGTTGGGCCACGAAGGATATACCTGACCCATCCTTCAAATTCGAAGTGAAGGACACATTTGTCGGCCACATTTGAAGGAGTCTACGAATTGAGACAGCCTTCGTCGCTTGGCTGTGACGTAATTAGTCTACAAATGCATTTGTTTTGGTTTTGAGACACAGCTAGCTAGAGACCATTCACACGTTGATGCTGTATGGGACCTGACAACAGCGCCACCTGTAGGAAGCTTCTTTCTGTCTGATAGCGTTTTGTTCTGAGACCTGACACCTGACTTCTGACTTTTGAGACCTGACGGCTTATTTCTGAGACCTGACTTCTGAGACTTGACGGGTTTTTGTCTGAGACCTGACAAAAGCCCTGGGGCGCACTGACAGAGGCAAGGCTGCCGGACACTGGCGCCACCGGGCCCTCACCAGTGGACCATCACCAGTAGGCAAACATGGGGTTAGTATCGTTGGATCTTTCTATAGATCCCGCTGGAACTATTAAGACCTTGAACTGTGTGTGAATCAAGACTCGAGGCAAAGCTTTCTGTGCTAAAAACACCTCTGCTGAGTTGGGCTAGCTAGCTGCTGCTAGTTAGCTCAGTAGTCTGCTTGCTTGAACGTTAACTTAACGGTCCCTGTTGGTGTTAGCCTCTACTGCGCAGTTGGTGCATAGGCTATCCAGGGAGTGCTAATTTTGTGTTGTCCTGTGCAGCCTTTTGCTTTGTGCTTTGACACCAAATCGAAGCGAGCAAAGCAGAAATTTTCTGTTCCCATCTGTCCTCAGGGGTGCTGCTTCTCTTTGCACGGCAGCGACCAGCGCAATGCCTGCCTGGGGAATGCCCACACTAGAAGAGCATTGATGGAGCTAGAAGCCTGTGTGTTTTCGACAACTGCTGGGATTGGTATTGACCCTCTCTGACTCTGGGGCCCTGGCTTCATCAGAGTCCAAAAAAGATGAGGAGTATCAAGTCAATGTCCCTGCAATTAGCTGGGCTGACCACATTGAATATGTTGATGCTAACCGAAGATGAGCTGGAACCATGCAGGAGCATTGGCCAGTGCTCCCCAGGAAGATGATAATGTGCTGGACATTGGCCTGAACATCCATGGTTTGTTGGAGGATGAGCAGAAGAACCTATTGTATTTTTCAAAAAACAGGGGGAGGGTTTTAACCCATTCCAACAAATATCTACAAACCTACAAGTGGAAAATGCTAACACACAGGCAGCTTTTGAATGCAGTTGGCCCAGGAGATTGGTTTGTAACAGTCGATCTAGCAAATGCCGTTTTTTCAAATGGCATCATGGCATCCCTCGAGGCAGACATGTTTGCTTGCTCCGCTCTGAAATGCTGACTTCCTGTTGTTTGTTGTGTGTTTTCTGTTTTTTTTGCACTGAATAGGTGTTGTGCACTGTTAACATACCCGAGACAGGCACATTGGTAATTCACACAATCTTTTGGACTTTACTCTTCCACCGGAGCTTCAAGTCATTGTTCGCCCTGGTAGCTACCGCCACTTCCTCCACTCCAAGGAAGGGCCTGAAGCACCAAGCCCTAGACCAACACCACTACTACCCAGCCTCTTGTTGTCCAATGTGTGGTCTCTGAAAAACAAATTAGACAAACTACGAGCCAGGATTACAACATAGCGGGAGATTAGAGAATGCTGCGCTCTTATTTTCACCAAGACCTGGCCTTCAGACAAAGTACTGGAGTGCACTGTGCAACCGCAGACTCATTCCGTATACCGAAGAGACCAGACTGCAGCCTCCGGTAAGGCTATTGGGGGAGGTGTGTGTGTGTGTTTATCAATAACTCGTGGTGCGGAGATGTACAGACTGTCCACAAGCACTGATCACCAGACGTGGAGTTCTTAAATCTAAAATTCAGCTGTGTTGTTAGCAATTGTTTACATTCAGCTGCGCGCTAACTCCGCAGCAGCGCTTGTCAGACTCCACGACGTCATCAGACGTCAATGGAGACAACTCATTTAGTTGTCTCCAATCTTTATCGTCACTGGTGACTTTAATAAGTGCAACTTACGGACTGTAGGAATATCAATCCCCGCAAGGCAGCAGGACCAGACAACATCCTGGGATAGGCCTTTAAGTACCAATAGTACACAAAGGTTAGATGAGGTGAAACATCAGCGGGAATTTCCTAAATGACACCTCAGGGGACTCTGAGACTATGAGAAATAAAATTCTCTGGATTGATGTTATTCTGTGACCTGTTTAAATAAAAAACAAACACTGCTCATCACCCGGTCAATGCTATCCCTTCAGCATTGTGGTAACAGCATCATGCTGTAGGGATGTTTTTTGGCAGCAGGAGCTGGGAGACTAGTCATAGTCGAGAGAAGTGCTCTGGACCTTGGAATGAGGTAAAGGTTCATCCTCCAACAGGACCACTCTGTGAATATTCCTGACGCCCAGTCATAGCTCAGACTTGAACAATTGAACATCTCTGTAAAGATTTGGAAATGGCTGTGCACTGAAGCTTCCCATCTAACCTTCTGCAAGGAAGAATGGGAGAAACTGCCTGAAAATAGGTGTGCCAAGCTTGTAGCGTTATACCCAAAAAGACTTGACTTGAGGCTGTAACTGTTGACAATGATGCTTAAATATAGAATTGAGCAATAGCTGTGAATATTTCTATACATCCATGCATCCATCCATCCATTTGCTCCCACTTATCTTTTTCAGGGTCACGAGGGGTGCTGGAGCCTATCCCAGCTGTCTTAGGCAGCACGGTGGCACGTCTGGACAGCTGGATATTTATATACATGTTTTTGTTTATTTTTATTATTATGGAGTAAAGTGTATATGAAAAATATATAGCTTAAAAGCAAAAATTTGTGAAAATGAAACAAATCAGCAAATGAATACAAAGTGCAAAACATAAAGCTTCGAACTGGGGCAGGGCCTGCGGTCCCTGGCCTACAAACCTGTGCTGACAGACACTCCTAACAAGAGTCTCTCTCACTGCATCAAATATTACTGTGGCCTATGCATCAAGACATATGGTCAAGCAACACCGTATACATATCTTGACAGTGCTGCCAGCATCTAACATCTAACAACAACTAACTACAGCATCTGACACCCTGTTGGAAACTGGAAAATTTGAGTATTTTTGGATATTTTTTTCATATGATTACCCTCTCAAACTACTTAAGCTGAAATACAGGCTTTTCTGTATTTTGGTTAAGCCATACCACCCTGAGCACACCCAATCTCGTCTGAGATCCAAGTGCTAATCTATCCCTGGGAAAAATGAGGAACTCTGAGTTGCTCCCGATGCATTCCGACTGCAAGTGTGTGCAACTATTGCTTAACCATAGATAAAAGGGCTGCGTGATTGTGATTAGGTGAATGAGAATTGCAGCAGAAAGCACTTTGAGGGCTCATTAGTATGTAGTATGACACTCTCAAGATTCTAAATAAAGAAGCAGTTGGGCTGCCAGAAAAATGTGGTCAGTGCTCAAATAATTCCTGCATCATTATTTTTCTACTGTTGGATTTATATGATGTCAGTGAGAGCGCAGACACTTGTGGCTATGACCACAGAAGCCCTGCCCATCTGTTGATTAAACCTTCTTTTTTGAGAAATGGCCAAGACAAATAAAGTTGGCTCAAAGGGAGAGTAGCCTTAAAGAAGGAGGAGCTAAAGCCACTTGCTTTAGAGAGTGGATGAACTGTCAGCCTGCATCAAGGCCCAGTGTGTGATAAAGAGCGACTATTTTTGAACGGTGAGTCATGGAAAGCTCAGGTCCCTGAATAAAATTACCGAGCTGAACTCAACATAAGAGGTTGTTAGAAATACCAACAGCAAAATATTTTTAAATTCTGGCGTTCAGATAAGGATAAGGTTCGAAAACTATTTTGAATGCCCACCCAGACATTTGATGGGTGGATCTAAATAACGGGGTTCAGCTTCAAGATACGCCATCTCTGACTGAGAGTATGCATTCTAAAGCTGTAATGGCTTTACATTGATGCATCATTAATGTTAATTCATTTTAAAGCCGACACTTCTTTGTCTCTTATAGGATGCATTATGCATGCTCTAACTTGATAAAAGCTGATAGGTTAATGACTTTTTGATGACACTGAGCCAAGCTGGAGACATTTACCTCAATGGAGAGGATGAGGCAAAGTTAATTAAGTCGAGCGGGGACGGTGGTTGAAGGATAGACGAGTCTCCGACGTGATCGCAGTAACAGTGTTTCACCTGTGTTACTGCTCGCTTTTCCTCCCACCCCACCCCTACATGCCTTCATACTATATTACTGCACATTAAAAAAACCATATGGGTCGTAATCGAGCTTAATAAATGTCAGCATTGTATCTCGCACAGGGACGACTGGGGTTCAACGTCTGTTTGTCTTGTACATGAGTTTAATTAGCCTCTGCCATGCTACAATGTGTGCCCAATTGTGTGAGGAGATGAAAATGAGGCTAATTACATGTGATAGCAGGAAGCTGGGCTGATGTGCTGCACCTGCAGCCGTCCTGCACTGAAAGTGCTTGGTCACGTGAAGGTGGGAACGTGCACACCTGGTTACCTAAAGTGTGCTGACCATAGATTGCACGGCCATAATGTTAAAACTACTAACCAGTAAAAGGTATAACACCTACATAAAACGTGTGACCATGACGTGTACCACCTACCTAAACATTGTTGCAAACTAAGCACAATGGTGGCAGTTGCAGTGTCCTGTGGGAAAGTGCAACTAGCTTGAGGAACAACAGAGTCCATGGCATTGGCCTCCCAGCACATTAGATACCAATCCAAACAATCATCGATAGAATGCGCCAGGACAAGCCTGATCCACTGGGACCTTACTCCATATCCCTGACAACTGAAAGCCTCTGATGGAGAATTTGCCAGTGCAAGTTCCCGGGAGAACCCCAGAGCTCCTGGGTTCATTCATGCTCCAACTGGTCAGAGCTGTTATGAGAGGCACACAATATTATTAAGTAGGCTGTTTTAATCCTGGTAGTTTTAATGGCTGGTTATTGTATAGACAAATCGATCAGATGACGCCAACAAATCTTCATCTTCTGGTTTATTTATTTGCAGTGAGTGGCTTACCTAAAGAAGATTGTACACCCGCAGGCAAGATTTCTGAACGTTGGTATTGCAAATTGCATATTTTCCAGACAATTTCTATACTTCCAACTCCATTAACAGTATTGACGACACAGGCAGCCTTAGATGTGACTAAAGTAAGATTTGTTTTTCATTTTCTTTGTCTTTTTTTTTTTATTGAAAATGCAAAATAAATGTAGAAAACTTGATTGCATTTCATAGCCACAGACCATGTGACTATCAAAGAAGGGCATTGTGAGGAAAACTTTTTACATTTAACACTTCGTTCATAATGTGTGCCAGAAAGTAGTACAACAGGAACACAGAACCTTTTTTCACTTATTTCTTAACTTTGCAGTCCGAGTGCATTGGATAGGTAGCCTGTGATGCCGTCTTTTTTACAATCATACTATAAAGCTCTGTACTATAGACGAATAGTAACTGCTCTACAGTGATTTTAACCTCATAATGTCAGGAATTTTTTTATTTTAATGGTGAATAAAGCGTGATCTGTTAAAAGTTTTTTTTTTTTTAATTGTCAATTTGTTTTATTTTTAATAATTGCAGATTCTTTTATTCTTACTGTTGACATGGATATTTCTCTTTATTAATTTAGGAATTGACCTCCAAATATGACAACGGCTAACATGGGAATTCTGAAAAACCGTTTAATTAAAATCATGGACAATTTTTGTTTTGGAGAGCTGGTCTCACTTGAGTTTGCTTCAGAGGGGTCTATTTGCATAAGTGCAAAAAAAAAGAAAAAGGTTAATAATTATTTTTAGTTTGCTTTGAGGCCTGAGAGAGACCGAGCATAATGTACACATTCTGCGTACATTTATGCCCTCTTTTACTAGCTCACATTTCCACACATAGACATGTTTCACAGGGTGTCTGTGTGTCTGTTGAAACAGTGAAGGTTAGAGGGAGGGCAAAATTATCTATATTAATGTTTAAATGTGTTATATTTTTGTTTTGTGCATACAGCTCAAATTTCTTATATCAGAATGATAAAAAAAATCAAGTGATTTTTGCCTTGGCAGCCAAAAAAGAACCCATTAATTTAAAAAGGAATGTGTTGCCTTTCTCACAAGCTTTGGGAGAACCGTTGCAGGTTAACGAGAAGAAAGGGAGACGTTGGTGTGGTCTGGGAAACAAATACTCCAAAGATTAAAGGAAATTCTTTTATTATTTGTTTGCTGCAGCCACCACAGCTCACTGTGACAGAGCTTTGATCAGTGGCGACTTTGATAGAAATGGAGTTTAATTTTCTTCTGTCCTCTGCCTGGTCTCTCAGACCTGTCACATCACCCGTAAGCAGGAACACCAGAGGATCACTCCCATTTCAGGCCAGCTTATTGACACATAAAGAGCGGGAAAAGTGTCATGAGGACAGAGTGACGGATGGCATTTATGTGTTCTCCTGCTTGAAGCACAGTAGTGATGAGAATCTGAAATCAATAGATGTCAGTTGTATAGTGTAGATCTCCACTGACTTCAGCATTCAAAACACCAAGAATCACGCAACCCCCCTTTAAGCAAGCACTTGGTGACAGTGGGAAGGAAAAACTCCTTTTTCACAGTAATAACCGTCCATCCGAACCAGGGTCGGGGAGGGGCGGCCAACCGCTGCGACAGGTTGAGGTGACAAAGATGGGACAAGACAGTTGATCATCAGTTATTGTACAGGTTAGACGCCCACAGTGTAATCAAGTCAGAATGTGACATGTTACACACTGAGCTGTCTCAGAGGTCAGTTCAGTTTTATTTATATGGAGTCAAATAACAGCAGCAGTCACCGCAAGAAGGTGAGGAATACTTATCCAAGTATCCGTAATTGATGGATTGTAATCTGGGTGCCACATGGACATCCAGATCAATGAATAACTTTCATGTTTGTTTTTTTTGTGTATTTTTTGTTGATCTTTTGTCTTTTCCCATTGCAATAAAACTGCAATGGATAAAACTCCGATTAAAAATGAGAGATTGGGATTTCTTTGTCAGTGTTTCTTCTGCATTCACTCCATAGGCATAGCCTGCCTATGGAATGGTGAATCCATAGGCAGGCTATGGATTCAACATTCGTTGTCCTCTGGTGCTTTTCTTCCTGTGTGATAAGCCTTGCATGCACCAAAGGCTTGAATGTTTTCTGCTTTCAGACTGGATTGTCTGTGCGTGAAATTGTCTGACTTGACATCACTCTTGTTCCTCGTTTAGCCATCTATCCACAGGATTTACATTAGAACGGCAGACATAAATGGCTCTGAGATGCTTAATAAGATGTCAGACTGTTGGTGTCCATAGAGAAAATGGTGCTATACTTTTCTGCAGCACAGAGGTCTAAACTCAGTTTACCCTCTGGCCTGCTGAGGTGCCAACTGGCAGTAAATCCTGAGCACAGCAGGCAGGTTAGCACTGAAACAGCTTTGGGCAACATCTGTACAACTACTGTATCATTTCATGACACTCACCTGCTGGCAACAATGATTTAAAGCTGATCTCTTCTCATGTGATCTGATTTTTTTTCTTTTTTTTTAAACTTTTCTTCGACATGTGTCTCTCTTAATATAGTTCAGT
>VURO01050554.1:14258-26367 GCA_015108175.1 Pelvicachromis taeniatus | reverse complement strand
AAAATATTTGTTAATATTGTTTATCAAAATACAGTTTTATTTTGGTACATTTATTGTTTAACAGTTTTAGGACATTTAGGGGAGTTTTGTAGGCTTTATGCTTGAGCGCATTGTATATATATCATTGAATATAGTCAATATAGCCACACACACGCACACACACACACACCCATACACCAAGATTACAAAAATGGCTAAAAGAGTGTTTGAGCATCTGTGCTACATAAGCCATCCTCGAAGCCTAAAACTGTGATGCTGTCCATAAATAAGCTTGGAAACTACTGTTATTGTCTTTGAATCCAGAGAGAATGCTACACAGTTATATTAGGAGAATTTTAATTTCCAACTGCTCTTTAACGGCTGACAAACGGCACTGATAAACCAAACACCACGTCTAAGTAACCGTCGACAGCACTGTAAAACAGTACAACATTTACACGAGCAGCAATTTGAGCTCTGGGATTTGATTAAAGCATGAAATGCTTCTTTGGTTCCCATCACTTTAACCTGCCCCCTGCGACTCAAGCTTTCGTATACGTGTTTTATTGTATACATTAATCTCGTGCATGTGACGGCTGCGCTTCAGTGGCATGGCTTAATATGTTGTTCAATAATTGATAAAGGTGCCGCTGTCAAATGGAGCGGGAATTTGTTTTCTTAATGTTGCGAGGACGGGGACGAATGGTCATCATGGATGCAAACAGTTTGCTGTAGAAATTCTCACACTCACAAATCACGCCCGAACGTGTTTCTAATTTAAATAGCTGTGATGGGTAAATGCTTGAGCAGATCCCTTAATCTGCTAATAAATCAGACCCCGGGGAAGACGGGGCTGCAGGAGGAGCCTGCTCAGCAATGTCTCTGAGACAAATGAACACAGGAGATGGATAAAACCACAAACACAAACCCACGTGGGTTGGGGATTTTCTCAGGGATTTATGTTGTGCATCAATGTGGTGACTTCAACACATCACAGCTAAATACTCTTTAGTTTATGACCCAATTATTTCAATAATGCCTCTTTCATTTTGAGGGAAAAAATGAAGCAGAGGATCTGTGGAGACTCGGGTGGGAAGTACATTTACCCAAATGTTACATGATTCTTTACTAACATAATTGTGGGAGACCTTTTATTTTTAGTCCAGTTACAGGAGGAACGCATTCAACCAGTTTCTGTGATTGTGTGGTTTACTTTACTATTTTATTGCAAAAGCGGCGACGTCTGAAATTAAGATGTTATTTCAGGTTGTGTTACATTTCTAGGCAGCCATCAAACTGAAAGAGATTAGTCACACTGACCACGAGAGGTCACTTTTCTTGAACTGTTTCTTTCTGCAAAAACATTCTGACTAATCTGCGGCTTGCTCAATTGCCTGAAGTTTTCAACACATTACTGACCATAAATATTGTTGTTGTGGAAAACGCGTGTCAGGAGTCAGATTGTTAATCTGGGAACATGCATCATCTTAACCCTGTCCACAGAGAAAACTCCCTATGCTTTAAAAACAGTGCTCTGTCTTCAGCCTCTGCGTTATTTCACCAGAACTGATTTAAGGCCAAGATAATACTCACTTGCAGTCACACACACAAACAACACACAACTAATCATTCCTTTTATACTTCTATATGTTTTCTTATTTTGTGATTTTTATCATTGTGCCTTGCAGTCACAACAAAAATTGGAAAGCACGCAAATATTCACACACATTGCAGAGGACGGGGTTCAGACACACCCCGGTTTTCCTGTCCATTCTCAGTGTTCGCTCATAATGAGGGCTAACAGTCCCTCACACTTTCAGCGTTTACATTTGGCTAACTTTAAAAGCTCAATGGCATGATATCACAAAGATGACTATTAACATGCACGTCAGAAAGACGTAGTACAGGCCACACAAACAGCCACATTTCTGTGACAGTTGCGATAAAGACAGCTGCAACACAATTTATTAACCTTCACTTCATCTTTACTTCACTTCATCACTTCAAGATAATGATCTTATCTTTTGGAGGGATGCAGTAGAAAACAATGGATTCTTCTAGGGGACTGCACTTTAAGGACCCCACTTTCTAAACACGTGGCCAAAGTCTTCTTACTAATGTATGGCTGTGGGTTGTTGTGGCTTTGTTCCTTATATGTAGTCAGTGTTAGTGTATATGGTATTGTAAATGAGCGGTGACTTGTCCAGGCAGGCTTGGTATATTAATTAAAACTAAAACTTTCTTCAAAAAACTGGAAAAATTGGGATTAAAACTTTTAATTTAACCCTGTCATGCATGAATTATGACAACCTCAATTAGGATTTTTTTTTTCTTAAGTATTTTTATTCATTTTTAGGCATGAAAAGATGAATAAAAATACTTAAGAAAAAAATCCTGATTAAGGTTGTCTTAATTCATGCATGAAAGGGTTAAATAACAATGATTACAATGGAACACGTCATATGTCTATTGTAACATTAAATGACCAGTAGGTGGCAGAGTATGGAGTGACACATCAGTGTCCAATGTAGTGGTTTACGTGCAAGTATACCATCAACACGGACACAAATCCAAGAAAACAGCCTTTGAATAGCTGTCCACTGTAGTGACTACTACGCGTGAAAGGGTTAAAAAGACAGTTGGGTTAAAAATGTCTTCATGGTGACCGAAATACATCTCTGTAGCCCTACTGGCTGTTGTTACATACATGCAATGTGTGAGACTCCATTAGTAATCAGACGTTAACTCTCCAAGTTCTCAGTCACCATCAGTGACATCTCTAACCCTACGTTTGGGGGAAATGCATTCAAAGCCAGTTTTTCAGTTCAATCCAATCCAGTTTTATTGATCTCACACCAAATCTGAACAACAGTCACCTCGAGGTGCTTTACCATGGCAGTTAGAAAAATTACTTTCTTTGTGTCCTAATTGCCAAGATCTGGGAGAACGATTGAAAACATTTACATCTTCTAATAGGGTTAGGGTTAAGGTCATCACTGCTGGTGACTTAGACGTCACAGGGTTAAAATACTAATGTATAATTGGTTACTGCTGCAGTAATTCCTACATTAGTATTACATTCTTTATTTTACTGGTATTGCAGGGTTTAAGAGACTTCCTGTCACTCATCTTTGCCCTCTTTCTTCTTTTGCAGATACCTGGTGCTAGAGCATGTGTCTGGTGGGGAGCTTTTTGACTACCTGGTGAAGAAGGGCCGGTTAACACCTAAAGAGGCCCGAAAGTTCTTCAGACAAATCATCTCAGCTCTGGACTTCTGCCACAGCCACTCCATATGGTTTGTCACTCGGAGACAAATATTGTGTTTCATCACTTTATTGAGGGTTAAGCAGTCGGTTTTGTTTTGATGATTGTGTTGCATGCAGCTTAATTTCCACTTATATTTATTTGACATTGCCTCTCTCTAACTGGTTCATCTATGGTTGAAACAGTGTAAGAGATGGACGGAGAAACATGCAACTGTTTTGTAAAACGTTTGGAAACTTGATGTGAATTTTTTCAAACCGATTAATCATTCACTGCAGCTTTTCAAGGTACTTTAATATTCGTTATTATTAGCCAGTAGTGCTGGGGAGAATGGACCTGTAGGAACTTTCCACTCTTTTCACTCAACAATTAATAATACACATGTAACCGTTCTACAGGGCAAACATCAGGGTGCACAATTATTTGAGAAAAATAGATAATTTATCACAGCAAATTGTAACAATGCATTTTCAGCAGGTGCTTTTACTGGGACTAGACTGAATCATTTATGGCACAATGTTTGAAAGAAAATATCTAAGCTGCGTTTCACAGCTCTACTCCGAGCTATTATGCTACAGTCACACTAAGCAAGACTGGAATGACGAAAATAAGTGCGACCGTGTGCAATAAACTTGTGATCTTGTTGCCTTTGCTTAAATGATGGGGGACAGGTCTGCAACCACTCACAGTAAGTTGTTGTCTTCAAAGCGACTGCAATGTGTTAATACAGCAATAAAATGAGAGGGAAGGCATCAAGTCTGCTATCAGTGTGACTGAATGAGGTCAACGTGGCAATTAAATGTAATCTGTTTGTATTAATACACCAGAGAACAGTGATAAGTCTGTGTCGGTCTCTTACAAATTTTTTGTCATCCTCACTCCGAGGAATTCACATTAAACTAAAATTCACATGAAGTAGTGAATATTCAACGTCCACCCAGAACATCACACCCATAAATAACAGAATAGAAATTTAGACATTTCTCTATAAATGGTGACAAAGTTGCTGCAGGGTGGCAATTGCAAAATGACACAGTTACTCGACAGCCTTGCTTTTATATAGGAATGTAACCAGAATACATTCAGTTTGGCTTCCACTAGAGTTGAGTCTCCTATTGCAAAGACATGTTGCAGACGAGCACAGACTGAGTTTTAAGGTCAGGCTGACTGCAGTGTGAGGGGAAAAAATCAGTTTATCAAATACAGTATTGTAAAACTGAGGCATTTAGAAAGTCATAGTTAATAGTTAATAGAGTTCATTACCTACCCTTGCTTCTTTACCATTGAGGGAATTTGCATTCAGTTTAGTGTGCACTAAACTAACTAATAAAAAGACTGATCAAAGCATTCCTACTGTAGTTTATATTCTAGGAATTTTATATGACATCGCCATCATTTCTAAAAACACTCGAGTGTTTGCTCCATTTGGATGTGTGAAGAGCAGGTTTCCTCCTGCAGCCTCTTTCCTCATCAGCCGTAGCCGGGGGTGACTTTAGAGGCTGCAGCTCCTCTTGATCTCTTTTCATCTCTGAGACCACCTTTAGTTCCTCCACACATGACTGCAACACAAGAGCAATTGCACATCAAAGATGTTCTGCCTTTGACTCTCAGCATTAGACATCAAGTGTTTGACTTTGAAGGAGCAGATTTATTCTACGCTGTGTGTTTTCTGTAAGAACCAAAGACACACACAAAACTAGAGCCGAGCTCTGTATGTCTGGGTTTTATTTCCCTCGCTAGATTTGAGGGACTGTGGACTTATTATTGACTCTTTCAGTAGCTGATGAGTTGCAATCACCTTGACTTGATTACAGAAAACATTAAAGACCATTTTGCTGAGGAGGTTGGGACATAACTGCAAAAACTGCCACAACTCTGATGACCTTCTGTATTCACATACTTCTTTGAGTCCAGTCTCACATTTATAACTGCTAAACTGATCGCTGTGGAAAAGATTATTACAGTACATTTATCTTGGTGTATTGTAGAAGCACCAGTGTTCACATTGGGAACCTCACAAAATGGGAAAATGAATGTAACATTTTTAAATGATGGATGTCTCCAGCTCGCCAGCACGTATTATTCCCTGAAGCCTTGGTTTAAAAGCATCAAGCTGATTTTTGCTGTCACCGTGTTAGCTTTTTAAAATCAGGCAACACGATGAGGGACAGATCATGCTCATACTTGTCGATCACAAGGTACCCCTGTCCTAAAGCATAGCCTGCTCCATCCTCCCATGTGACTTTAATCAGGCCGTAATTTACAAAATCAACCTCGTTTTGTAGACTAGACTCTTTATATATAATGTGTTTGCTGAGATCACAGAGCAAGTGAAGACTGATTTTCCCGTAGATTTTTATCGAGTACTTTGTAATGCCACTATTCCTGAAAGATCCTGTGGACCTCAGAATGCAGACAATAAGAATTTAAATGAAGGTTACAAACCAGCCTACGTTCCAGGTTGAATTATGCTTTCACTTGTTCTTTACTTGCCCTCAGACTGTTTTGCATCTCCAGGGTTGCAGCTGAAAACATAAGGCCAATGTGCATGTAGAGTCATGGCTCCGGCTGGGCTCAAATTGTCTCACTTATTATTGTATGCTGTGATGTTTGTCCTATTGAACAGAGTCATATAACTAATTCAAGTCCCTTGAAAAGTCACCACCAAGAAAATGTATCATGAGTAGACTAATGTAAGCACCGGTGTTCAGCTCTGTCTTTGCTTTCCTGTTCTCTGGCAGCCACAGAGATTTGAAGCCCGAGAACTTGTTGTTAGATGAGAAGAACAACATCAGGATAGCAGACTTTGGCATGGCGTCTCTGCAGGTCGGGGACAGCCTGCTGGAGACCAGCTGCGGGTTAGTATTCAAGTTACTGATTTGCAGGTTATATATACCAAGTGAATATCTGATGCCTTATAATGAGTAATGGCCTTTGACCATATAAATGCTAAATAGAAAAATAGATAAATATTACAAATTATGTTATTTCTGTTCTAAATGTATTTCATGATAATATCTTTATTAGAATTACAGTATTTTTTAATTATTTGCACATCTTGATTTGCATGATTTTAAATCCCTTTAACTCGCCAGTCTTTACATTTCCCTCCCAGCTGAAAACCTGCTGTAGCTGTTCGTTTCTGACTCTCTCTCTCTCTCTCTCTCTCTCTCTCTCTCTCTCTCTCTCGACATAGTGGTTCACAGTTTCATTTTTCCAGCATTACCCCATCTTGTTAGAACCAGCAACAGTCTTTTGTTTTGCTAGCTGTAGAAACTTTTCCTAGTATTGTGTTGTGTAGTCTTTTGTGGGCTCTACAGGATATGGGCTGGTCAGCTGTAGGCCAACCAGCATTTCACAGGGTCAGCCATGTGGAACAGCTGAAGCCTGGCTCCTCTGGCTCAGAAATGCTGCACAAAGCAGGAGGGTAAAAATTCTGTGCAGTCCAATTCCTCCAGTATACAAACATGTTGAATGCATATGGTTTGACCCTCATGCTGTACATGTTATGTGCTGGCTGTGTGTCAGAATCACCAATAAAGCAAAATAAGACTAGAAGCAGCGTGGAAAATGTGGCAAATCTGACATGTGATGTACTGATACATATAAAGTCTTTTTTAGGGCGTACTTTATAGTGTTATAGGATGGGTACTGGAAACCAGTATAGAGCAACCTTTACTTCTAGACCTAATTTAGACTTCTGCGGGAATCTTCGCAGAGCCTACGTACATGGATTTCTATAACCATTATTTCAGCAATTTCTGGTTGTTTACTGGGCATTCAGTGGAGTTGGGAGTATGAGTGTATTGATTGGATTCAGTCAGCGAGAGTAGGGGTTTCGAGTTGCTAATAGTCTTCAAGTTCACGCTGACACTGTGTCCGTGTTAGGGTCTGTCAGATTACTCTTTCACTGAGCGATCCTTTAAATATCTCTCATCAGTCGAAAGATTCTTTCACTTCATGTGACGTTGATGGAATTCATTAAATGAGCAAGCTGCCTCCAGCAGGAAGGATGAAAATTATCTCGGGTGTAATTAGATTGCAGTTAGTGTATTTTGACACGACTGTGTTTGAGTAGTTCAGATCGACTGGGTTTACATACATTATCATAATTAAGTGTGTTGCGAGTGAAGATGGAGCGTGTGTTTGCTTTGTGAGTTTAGATGGGATGCTGTTAGAAGAAGTCATGCTCTCTGCTTCGTTTGTTCCATGATGAATCTGCACAGGGAAGCACCAGAGTAGCTTAGTTCTGCTGCATTTGTGCAATTATTAGATTATTTAGAATTCAGACATGAGTGGAAATACTAGAGAAATAGCTTTTTTTTTTTCCTGATGCATGCATGTGGAAGTCACAATTTCTGCCAATCAGAATTAAAAATGACCATATTTCAAAAAGCAGAAAGCACAGTATTTAAATATCCATCTTTTACAGGAAGGCTAACAACAAATGAAAAAGAGCATGAAGCACATTTTTTGGCACCATGCGTTGTCAGTACTTAACGCTCTCTTTGGCTCTCTCACAGCTCGTAGAGGCTTTCTGCAGCACTTTAGAGTCTTTCACTTTCTGGCATATTTTCGCCCATTGCTTCTGCAAGTGTCTGCTACTACTGTGAGATTCTTTATCCATCTTGCATGCCACTTCTCTTTGAAGTCTTTCCACAGATTTTCGGTGATGTGGGTTGTGAACTGTGAGGAGCATGGCAAAACCTTTGTTCCGCTTCAGGTAGTCTATTATGGATTTTGAAGTGCGTTTAGGATTATTGTTCTAGTATAGAAGATTTTCTCTTTTAAATTGTCTTGGAAAGTCTGACAACCATCACGGCAGAGATGGTTGATTTCATTATTCCCTTGACCATCGTTCCACTGTCTGCAGCAAAAGACTTTGGAGGACTTGGTTTTCTGCACACATTTCTTTGCTTATTGAGCTCAAGAGGTTCACAGGATGTGTTCACTTGCGTACAGTGAACACATCCTGTCACTTTCTACATTGCATCAGGGTTTGTCAGATATACACGTGCAAGCTTCTATTTCAAAAAGTAGATATGTTGATGCAAGAAAGGTCTTGCACCTCACCTGGTGAAGCGGCACTCCAGAGTCAGCTCTTCCAGAAGTTTTTCGCTGTCCGATGAGGGGTTGGATATCTTACAAGCAGTTCTCTGAAAGTCATTAGAAACTGAGGAAATTGCACTAGTGGCAGTCGTGGTGATGCAGTGATTAGCAATGTAGCATCATAGCAAGAAGATTCCTAGCTCAAACCTCTGGTTGGCGCGTTTGTGAAGAGGTTGCATGTTCAGCCTGTGCCTGTGTGGGTTTCCTCTTATTGACCAAGGCCTTTCGCCCAATGTCACCTGGGACACGTTGCTTCTTTGTCGGCATAATTTTCAGAGTGCTTAGGGGCCTTGATTTCAGAGTCACAGTATTCAGAGGCTTAAAAATATACCTGGACTTTCCAATTGTGTGTCAGTGGTCGCTTACAGACCATTAAAGGCCTGGCACTATGATTAAAGACGTCTGAGAGCCCATGTCGCTTTTTGAAAGATTTTTGTCTGTCTTCGTGGAGATCATCATTGGCTAACTTTTCACAGTAACTATAATTCTTACTTCAGCTTTTTTTTATATAACTTTGTATAACTTTTGTTTAAAATTATGGATTGTTTTGGGAGTTCTTTTTGCCATGTGTCACATTGGGGTGAGAGTGGTGCATTTTGTCATCTGGCCACCACTGTATTGAGGCTATTTGATGTTATGTAATACTCTTTAAGCATAAAAAAATCTGTCATGCAATAAAGACTGATGTCATTACTTTAATGCATGTGAGGTAAAGGTTTCAAGGAACTAGTATCCAGAGCGTCACCTGCACACTTCACCAGTGTATTTATTGTGTTTATTAATGTTGTATCCTGAATGGCCACCTCTTTGCCTCTTACAGATCTCCACACTACGCCTGCCCAGAGGTTATCAGGGTAAGTGCTCTCTCTCTTCTTGTCCATGTTTCTTTCTTTCATTCATTCAATAATAGGAGCTCTGAACCAGAATGGCTCTTACATCACTGCTACATCCTTTCTGCATTCACTGGGCTCCCTCCCACCAGGCTTCCTCCTTCCCCTCTCTTGCCATATTTCTTCTTATTACCATTTTCAGCTTGCCCATACCTGTACATCTTCATGAAGTAAAGACTTCTTTTCAAGGTTTAAAAAAAAAAAAGCATTATTAATTATGAGTATTTGTGATCTAGTGTTGTTGTTGTTTAGTAATAATTCTTCATTAACAATTATATTTGTATAAATCTGGGACTACAAATGATTTTAGATGCTAATTTAAGACATTTTAAGAAATGAGGGCTGGGATCTTTGGTCAGGTAATGTGTTCAGGCCCAGAGCAGCCAGGGTGATTTGTAGTTTGGGAATTAGAGAGAATGTTGAATACATTTTAAGACGAATCTCATCTCCGTGTGTCTGCATGCGTGCACCAGGGGGAGAAGTATGACGGGAGGAAAGCCGACGCGTGGAGCTGTGGAGTCATCCTGTTTGCACTGTTAGTGGTAAGTGACTTCTCCTACTAAACAGCAATGGCAGAAAATGACATGTGTTTGGCGTCTTAATACCACAGCAGTGAAATTCATAACACTTCCAGACATGACAGGATTATTGAAGAGCTGCAAGCAGCCCAGAAAAAACAGAGATTCAAAACAGCTACAATGATAAATGACCATAAAGTAAAAACATTAGTAATAAATGTAAAATGCCCACAAATAAACAAAATAATTTAAATATAATATGCAATGACAAACTGAACAAAAGACCCCAAATTATTAAAGAGGCTCAAAATACAAAAAGCTGCTAAACAAAATCAAAAAGTCATGAAGAGAGATGCAAATAACTGTAAAAAGAGGAACAGAGTATCCACAGGGAAGCACAACAGAGTCTTAAAATTAAAATAATTAAATTGTCTAAATCAGGCAAATCCTGATTTGATAAAGCGTGACAAGAGAAAAAACAGAGGGGAGGAGCTAATTCAGAGTTTAAATTAGCTCCTCCCCTTGGCCGAGTATTTATACTGTATAAACTGTCTTGCTGTGAAACTCAGCAGAACAGCCGGGATAAAATCAAAAGATGGTGGAATTGTTTCTAGACAAAGTAAATCACCTGATGGGAGCACTTTTTTTTTCTTTGTTGGTATACCTGGAGTCTGTGGTTTCCACCAGCCAGGATTAAATTAAAGATGGGCTGCTGGAAACACAATGTGTACTGATAAAATATTAAATTCACATTATAAATAAAATGGGTACAGACAGGATGTTCTCTTTTCCTTCATATCAGGCCTCTTTGTTCTAAGTTGTGAATCGACAAATGACTGACTGCAGAACGTTTCCAAAACAGAAATCCGCTTTTCTTCGGTGATGTGTCTAAAACACGGTGATCGATCACTCAATTTAAGGCCAGTCGTAGGCATCACTGATGTACAGTGCTCAGCATAAATGAGTACACTCCACTACATTTGTCAGAAAACCTTTAGTTTCCTTTCAGAATCAACATTTTGTATAAGATACTATACTACAAAATACTGCCACAATTTCCTAACAAATTTCTTCAAGCCCATGCTGCAAAAATGAGTACACCCCAATAATAGTCTTAGGAGAAAAGCCACACTTAAGACTACAAAATTTGAATTAATAAACATTCAACCACAGGTGAGTCTAATGATTCATTTAAGAGGTGTCCAGCAGACAGCTGACTATAAAAGGGCATTAGTTAACAAAGAAATGCCCTTCCTATTTCATGCTAACAGCAATGGCTACACATGGAAGAGAAATGTCACAAAATCTGAGAAAGGAAATCATTTCTTTACACAAAAAGGGGAGGGCTACAAGAAGACCAGCAAAGCTTTTACATATCAGTCAAAATACTGTAGCAAAAGTGTACCAAAAATTAAAAAAAAATGTAAGTGCAACAGAGATGTCCAAGCCATCCACGGAAGTTAACATCTCGACAGAATCGTCTTCTGATGAGAAGGCTTGAAGAAAATCGCCATGCAAGTTCACTGCAGTTAGCTAAAGCAGTAGAAAGCCAAACTGGAGTGACCGTTTCCCATGACACCATACGGCGCACACTGCAGAGGAATGCCATGCATGGGTATCGTCCACAAAGGAAGCCTCTCCTAAAGCCCATGCACAAAAAGGCAGAATTTGCTAGGGCCCACACTGAAAAAGATGAAGACTACTAGGACTCGATACTCTGGAGTGATGAGACAAAGATCACTGTTTTTGGAACTAATTGTTTCAAAACTGTATGGCGTCGTAAAGGTGAGGATTTCAAAGAGAAATGCATGATGCCTACAGTGAAACATGGTGGTGGCAGTATCCTTATGTGGGGCTGCATGATTGCTGCTGGTGTTGGAGAGCTGCCTTTCATTGATGGTATCATGAACTCAACAATGTACTGCTCTATACTGAAGGAGAAGATAATGATCCAAAACACACACCTAAAGCTACTGTTGCATTTCTGAAAAGAACGTGGTGAAGATGATTGAATAGCCAAGTATGTCTCCTGATCTGAACACAATCAAACACCTGTGGGGAATTCTGAAGTGACAAGTTGAGCATCATACTCCATCCAGCATCCAGGCTCTAAAAGAGGTTATTCTTGAAGAATGGAAGAAGATAGATGTTGCAATATGTCGCCAACTTGTTCATTCCATGCCTAGAAGACTTGGCGCTGTCCTTGAAAATCATGGTGGTCATACAAAATACTAGATGTAGTAGTTTTTATTGCGGGGCGTATTCATTTTTGCTCCAACCAATTTGTGTAAAACTGAAGATTTTGTTATCTAAGTTATATTATTAACCTTAATTTCATGTTATGGAGTT
>VURO01050553.1:5489-50081 GCA_015108175.1 Pelvicachromis taeniatus | reverse complement strand
CTGTATCGATCTATGCTGCCCTGAAACGTCCGCACGTCTGCCCCTCCTGCTCCATGCCCGTGATGGAGGGGCAGAAGAATTGATCCGCCAAAGCTCCGCCCCCGAATCACGGGTGCTGTTTCTCAGTCGCGGGTCCGGACTCGCGATTTGTGCAACTGGAACACCAGCTTACTCGATGATGTCACAGGTCAGGTGAACGTGACCGGGCTGGTCTCGCGAAATGCATGACGGGTTATTTGGCTCCACCAAGTCCAATAAAGTTTTATATAAACTTTATTTATCACACTTTTAACATACAGTTAGGAAACAACAAAGATCTCTTAAAAGATAACTTTGTAGTGTTACAATGAAAAGCAATGAAAGTGACAATGACATAAAAATTAAGTTCAAAAGAAAGATCAATAAATAAATAAAAATAAAATAAAAGGAACAAAAATAAATTAAAGTCCACACAAGTCACCACCGATGCATGCTCGATAAAATGGGCAGAGGCAGCCTGTGTGTGTGTGTGTGTGTGTGTGTGTGTGTGTGAGAACGTGTTCTACAGTATTTGGTTCAGAATCTTTTTTTTCTAGATTTTCCTCCTTTAAAATTGGGTGCGTCTTATTTTCCGGAGCGTCTTATAGGTGAAAAATACGGTATGTCATTTTGAAGCAATGCTAGGAAAAACAAGTGCTTCAGCCAAAAGAAGAGTTGTTCAATTTCAAGGCTTTTAGATGATGCAAGTGGTCAAAGCTTCTGTAATCAGTAAGCATATGTTTGCAGTAGGAAGTGATTTAATTAAAAAAAATAATAATAATTTCTTAGTCGGAGCTGAAAAATGCAACAAATATAACCGTGTTGTTTGTGCCGTCTGCAGCATTTTAATGCCACGTTCTAACAAATAATCACGTTTACTGTGAGACCATCCAAGAAGCTTCAGCTCCAGGTTTGGTAAGTGAAATTATAATATTTTATTAGCCTCTCAGGACTAATTAGCAGATTTCTGTCTGTGTGATTAACTCAAAGTTTTACAGTATATGAATACAGATTACTAACCAAGTCTATTAGAGTCAGCTGATAACTTTAACTTTCCCAATTAGCACTAAACTGTTGGTGTATTATTAAAAAGTTAATTTTGACCCAGTGATTTATTGCTTAGGGGAGAGTTGGGGTGACTCATTGCTATAAACGGTGCTATAGGTGGTAAATTAAAGACAATCCTTCAAAACCACAAAATGTCAGCGTCCTGATGGTGGAAGAGGAAAACTCAGCGGCTCGGCACCAGACGAAGAAGAATTCATCATCCTGCTGCAGTAGTTTTGTATAAAATCCAACGAAGACTTTAACTTGAAAGTCAGACGAATCCAGCCTTTGGGCATTGTGAATATATTTTCCTGAATTTGATGGCGAGCCATCCAAAAGCTGTGGAGGCATGTCACTAACAGCCAGGAATGTCACCCTTATGATGGTGCTGAGGGAAACGCTGACGGATCGCTACAATAAGTAGCCTGAATTCTCTGCGAAGCATGAACAAAATGTAAAGCCCTCCATCTGCACCAGAGTGGTCGTCTGACTGACGCACGCTGACGCCGCCATCCTCAGACCTGTGCCTCCACCCTGGTTTAAAATGGGCAAGGGCTTCACACACGCACAGCATTAGGGTATTTAATACAGGCGTCACAGAGAGCGTGCAGGACCGGGTACAGTTCATGGAGAATTGATTATGTCTTGTCAGCGGTTCTGGTGTCAGGCCTTTATTTATCAAGTGGTTGTGTTGTTCCCGTGGACCTGGCAGAGCTGCAGCAGGTGTGAAGGTCAACAGGAGAGTCGTATTTTAATCAAAGACCAAGGAGCTAAAAATAAAACTCCCCCAGCGTGCACTGCACTGTGAGACTCGAGGAGATGTGAAAAGGCTCTGTAGTGCACACGTTTTAATTATCACGCATACACACTGGGGTTGTTGTTATGCATAAAAGTCTGCACCAAGGAAGCAACAGCGAAGCTCCTGGCGTCTGAACTCGGGCCAAGACTGACAGCAGGAATCAGACGCTACCAACAAAGTGTCACGGGCAGCAGTTACTGACGTGTGTGCCAAGGCTCAAAACTCATCTGATGTGTGTGTGTGTGTGTGTGTGTGCGCGTGTGTTTCCATCTGCTTTTATATTATATCCAGAGTTGATACTGCGGTCAAAATAATTGCCTCGTCACAGTATATCGCCAGGGCGTGTTGATTACTTTGGTGCAACACCGAGTGGAAGCCAAGGTGTGAATTTATAGTCAGGCTGAAAATTAAACGCCCTGAAAAAATAAACAGACCCAGGTACATCAATACTGAGAAGGCAGAGAGAGAAACAAAAGACAAACACACGAGGGAGCAGAATTTCCTTTTTGTTCATTAACTTGCTGGGCTTCGTCGGCTTTCCTCAAATTAGAAAACACGGCTGATGTTTGAGTCCAAATTGCTTAATCTGATGAGGGTTTCTCTGTCTCGTAGCTCCAAATACTATCAGGAACTAAATGTACCGCTGGAAATACAAGCTAAACTCCAAAAGAAACCGTGGTTTTGGTTATAAATCTGCTAAAAGTTGTTCACTAATCCTTGAAATGTCTCTCATGCAAACACAAAAGGCCTTGAAATGACAATAAACCCTTAAATCCACCTTTCACATCTTAAAAAAAAAAAACTGCTGCAGACAACACAAGTGAGATTTGCTGTCTATGTGAAAATTATTACAAAGCAAATTGATGGAGACCAGATGCACGCTCTAAATCGTGGCGTGGATGTTGTTTCTCTGGCTGTGACTCCAGCAGTATAACAGTAGGGCTGAAAAACCATAAAAGCAACCTGAGTATAATAATGGCTGGAACGTCTTAATGGTCAGCGCTGCGACTTTACTCAACCCCTCCAGTTAAAACTGTAGCTCTGCACTTTTAGCTCATATTCATATTTCATTTTTTTCAGTGTCCCCGTATGAACCCAAGTGCAACTTTCACACACATGTACACACAGTGCTGGTATAATGGGCAGACCCTTCCTCCCTCCCTCCCACAGTGACTGTGCTCCCTCCCTGGAAACCATACATACTTTTAAAGCTGTACATCAGATATAAGTCAAAGTATATTTGGCAAGAATTCATTGTAGTTATAACCTGGTTCAAGCTAATGCTCTGGTAAATGATAGCTAAACGGAGGTAAGCGACATGACTGAGGAGGACACGGACCCCGTGGACACACAAACTGAAGCATGTTCTCATTAGGAAGCAAATGGGAAAGTGAGGAGGTGATTCTCACTCTCACTCTCACAGTCCAACTTGCCCCACGGTGATCTGCTTAATCTGCTGAGCAGCTATCAGAGACACCTTCTGTATTTGTGGCTGCACTTCTCTGAGCGCACAACACGGGTTGTAATTGTGCACGCCAGTTTTATGAAGTCATTTAAATGTAGTTTACCGTAAATTCCGGACTATAAGCGGCTACTTTTTGCTCAAGCTTTGAACCCTGCGGCTTATTGTCTGGTGCGGCTTTTCTAAGACTTTTTCATGATTTTTGTGACATCGTAAGAGGATTTGTTTTGGTGCACGGCCCACTTTGCGGGGCTCTTCCGAAGCTGGTGGAGCAGTCGCTCCGTTGCCCTCCACCTGCAAGGCGAGCCGTGCACCGCCGCTACTAGCTACTAGCCCGCTTGCTAGCGCAACTAGCCCGCTAGCGCTACTAGCCCGCTCGCTAGCGCAACTAGCCCGCTAGCGCTACTAGCCCCCTAGCGCACCTGCGGCTTTTAGTCTGGTGCGGCTAATGTATGAACAAAATATGAATCTTTCATAATTTCAAGTTGTGCGGCTAATATTCAGGTGCGCTTTGTAGTCCGGAAAATACGGTAACCCGAGGCAGATGGCCGCCCCTCCCTGAGCCTGGTTCTGCCAGAGGGTTCTTCCTGTTAAAAAGGAGTTTTTCCTTCCCACTGTCGCCAAAGCTCTTGCTCATAGGGCAGGGGTGGGGAACTCCATGCCTCAGGGGCCGACGTCCTGCAAGTTTTAGATGTGTCCTTGATCCATCACAGCTGATTTAAAAGGCTAAATGACCTCCTCAACATGTTTTGAAGTTCTCCAGAGGCCTGCTAATGAACAAACCGTTTAATTCAGGTGTGCTGACCCAGGGTGAGATCCAAAACCTGCAGGAACCTTGAGGCCTCGAGTTCCAACCCCTGTCATAGGGGGTCTTATGATCATTGGGGTTTTCTCTGTATGCATTATTGTAGGGTCTACCTTACAATATAAAGCGCCTTGAGGTGACCGTTGTTGTGTTTTGGCGCTGTATAAATAAGTGTCTGATACACGATACAGTAAAAGCACACCTGAATAGAAACAAAACAGAGCCAGGACACTGAAACAACAGAGATGTGTTATATTTGGATAATCGTGTGTATTTACCCGCCCCTTGTTCACGACTCACTTTCATTTGGCAGTGGATACAATCCAGGCTTTTTTTTTAAAGACTTAATTAACATGTTTAACTTAAACACACTCTTGGTTACATGGAGCCCATCATGGAGCATCAATTTTCTATTCTCTGCTGAGGTGGACTCACTAACTCCTCAGGCTTCACAGAGGCGACGCCTCACAGTGCAATAAAACTTTTTTTCCCTGAAGCAAATACATAATTCAAATAGGCGATAATTGAACAAGTCCACAGGTGCTGTGTTATCTCAGAACAAACCTTCGATTACTGAACGTGTTATTTTGGTCTTTTTGCTGCCTCGTCTTTATTTACTGCAGCTTGTTTTCACTTTACAAAATGATACAAGAAAATCAGGGTTTTTCTGAGTCATAACAGCTTTTATCAAATAACATGTCTCACTAAATATGAGCATTTCTTTTTAAAAAAAATCAACATTGTCCCCTTGTAATGCTCTTTAAGGTCACTGCACTTCACGGGAAGTAGGACCGCTTGATGGATCCTATTGATGTGTCCTATTCTTGGGTTTTTCACCCTGAAGGTGGACTTTTATCTTTAGTGCTGCTGATCTAAAGTGGTAACTGATGCTTTTGTTACCTACTTATTACTATGAACTATGAAGTATAGAAATGGTGTAGCCAGCATTTTCTGTCACAGGGCCAGAATGGAGGGAAAGACTGGATAGAAACCTTTTCTTTTGGTCTACAAGCCTCCTTTTCTACTTTTATTTTGTGCTTGACTCACAGATATATTACCACCCAAGTATGTTTTGTGATTTTAATTGTAAATTGTTTTAGTGTTCATTTTCCCTGTGTGGGGTAGCTGTTGTGGAGGTGGGCATCTCCTCTGACAGCTGATTTTCCTCAGCTATGTGGAGGTCAGCGAGGCTACAGAGAAAAACGAGGATTACTTTTTATCTCAATCGTGTTTTTGAACTTTGGTTCCTTGCGCGTTCCTCCTGTTTGCATCTAATGCCGTGAATATACCTGATGCATGTCAGTGCATGTTCGCCTTTCTGAAGAGGTCGTTTTCTCATTAGGAGTCTTTCATTTAGTCTGCACACGCTCTTTTATGTAACCGTCTCTATGGCACTTTGAGAATCTGGAGATCATCTGTAATTACCACGAGAGACTAAAACCATTTTTGTGGTGCAGAAACAGTAAACGGTGTTTTTACCACAGATGAGGTTTGTTAATTAAAAAAAAACACACAACTAATTAAGAGACACTAAAATAGTTCTGGGTCAAGAACTGTTGAGTTGTAGAGAGTCCCTTCTGAGACATCTCTGTAATCAGCTGTGCTGCACTGAGTGGGATCACTCTTACTGTCGTGAATGGGCGTGATGAGCTCAGGTGGCTGCAGCTGTGCCTGGTTATATCACTTTATTCTTTGTCCTTTATTCAGATTCTGCTTTACGTTAAGGGTCTGTTTGTTCCACTTCCCTCCTCTGCTCCTTTTTGCACATCCTTGTTATCGTCCTAATTGAGCTCACCTGTGCCTTGTTATCCCTCCCACGGTGTGCATCAGTCAGTCCACCCCCTGCAGTCTTTGTTAAGAGTGTTTCTTCCTCGTGTGCCTAAATCGTCTTTTGTTGGCTGCCTGTTTCCTTCTTTCGCTTCTTTTGAATTTTGACATGATTTTGGACATCATCAGCTGCTTGTGTAATTTTCTCCATACAGAATTGGAGCATCTTTGTCGTTTACCTCTCTGCTAGGCTGTGCTGCCTCGTGTTTCACAGCCGTTTTCTCCTGTTGGGTTTATTTTTGACAGAGTTCTGGACTCTGCTGCTTAAAAGTTTCATTTACCTCCCTGCCAGGCCGCCATCTTTTGTCTGCACTTGGGTTCATGTTAATCTTATATAATCTCTGCACAGCCAGAACACTTACACGGTGAGAAAAGTAGCTCACTCTCTTAGCTGTTGTTTCATCGCTTAAGCTCTGCTCATTGTGACGATACGACAAAAGAGACCAAAACTGCATGATGCAATTTCTGGAAAAACTGTGCGCTTGGTCTTTGGCTTGCTGTTAAATAGTTTAAAGTGAAAATGTTTGGCTAAAAAGGCTGAAGGGGAATAACAGTTTATGCTATTATGAAAGAAAAGATGGCGAAAAAATGTAGCAGGTTTTACACGCTGTGATTCAGGAGATTGAATGAGTAATCAGACGTGGTTTAATCCCAGGCTCCTCGAGTCTGCATGCCAAAGTGTCTTTATGCAAAGTGCTGATGGCTGTGAGTGTGTGAAGGTTAGGTTTAAAAGTGCCAAGGCAAAAAAAAAAAAAAAAAAAGCATTTGTGTGAATATGTGTGAATGATGCTTGTAGTGAAAAAAAAATTAACTTGTTCCCTGGTTTGGATTTCTGACAGTCATGGTGACAATGTACGATCACGTGAATCAAGCCCCATTAAACAAGAGACCTGTCCGCTAGCAATCTGACAACCACGCTTTCCCTCATCAAAACTATTCCTCCATCAGATACGAGTATTTCCTGGAGTCCAAGTCATGGGTGGCCCCGCCCAGGGGCGGATCCCAGGTAGGCTCAGGAGCCTGGTGGAAAATTCCAGCCTCACACCCCGGACCATGACAGCAGTGGAAGCGTGCGTTTGCTCACTGGGACGAGATTGTTTCTTTATCCCTTTGTGCCGCGTTTTACTACAACTCTAGTGATAAATCTACAATAGATTAAGATTAAAATCCCAATCTAGAAGTGTCCCCAGGCTAAATCTGGAACGCTATCGGTACCAAATCCCTCTTTGTGTGAGTCACGCAGAGAGAGGAAAGTAGTGCTAAGTGACAGAGAGACAAGCTGTCCCCGATGAATAACCTCCCGTCTCCGCTACATAACGCCTACCATTACCCACACAGCAGATATACATTGGCAATGCATCACTGTGGTGTCTGGGAGTCATTAGAAGAATTTTAATGCAGCACCTTCTTTGCAATCAATATCATCCAGCGAGAGCAAGCAACCTCCTAGATCTACCACCAGCCCGTTGGGTACTACATGTTTTTGATGTAACCGTGTGAACATGAGAATTCTCAGTTGTGTTCAATCATATCCGCCAGTGAGTTTTCTGTACAGCAAACATGCAGCAGGATTGTTTGTTTTGGAAGAATCCCACCAGTGAGTCACGGCACGTTGAGCTGCATGCACGACTCAGTGGATGTATGCATGTGACAGTGAGGCGCAGGCTGTAAAGTCGGAGGGATTTTCACAGATTCGAGTTTTCCAACAAGTCAAGAGTTCAGCATCGTGTAAACACAAACAACATCTCCTTCCAGTTAATTAACTGGAAGCACTTCCAGATTATTAAACCAAAGTGTGTGCAGCTATGCCTCAGTAACGTCAAAGCACAGTGTACAGCCATCCCATCAGGCGGTCAAAGCTGAAAGCTGCAGCTTGTGGACACCTATGGCATTTGGCTCGTGATGTGCATAAACTCACAATGACATAAAACTAAAAGTCAGGTGCAAGGTGACGCGTCAGCAGATACTGCTCACATGTGGGAAATAATCATATTCTCAGAAGAAGCTGTCTCGTTATGAGGGGGTAATAAACTCCCGAAAGGAGGGTAAAGCTATCGAAAGTCAAATGAGGAGAGGCGCTGGTCCTGGTGGGCGCAGCGCGAGAGGACTGAGTGGCATGTTTGCATGCCTTTACTGTCTTTGGAATGACTGAACAATCCCAGCATATGGAAAGAATCTACTGTGATGCCAGTGGCAGACGGTAAGTCTCGTACTGCACTCAATTATCATAGTTCTGAGGCTCTCACAGCCGTTATTATGAAAACATCTGATCACGTTGTTAAATCTGAGTGTGTGACATGCTGAAGTCCTCACAGTTTGCCCTTCGGGCACGGGGGGGCTGCTCTGTTAAAATACTGCACTAAGTGGCCGAGAAAGAAATAAGATCCATGCATGTTTGCTTTTTATTTACTTTCCTTCTGCTTTTAATTTCTTTCAGCCATATTTTCGTGCACAAAGGCCTTTATCTCATTTCAATGTCGCAGTGAGTCGGCTCACTTGCGTCTTAACAAGCAAGACCCCACAGAGTCTGGATTCGTGTACCGGGGAGGTGCTCATCATCCACTGGACCCCTTCAGGGTTGTGTGCTTTCACCACTGTTGTTTGTTTTGTTTGCTAATTAATGTCAGAGCAGTCAGATCAAGAATTATCGTTAGCTGTGTGGGTGACTCTGTAATTATCTTGTGCAGGGAGTGGAGCATAATCACAATCACGATCCTTGATTAATTGAACTGGTGTAACCGGAGATATCAGCATGACAGTGTGGCTAAAACCAAGTCTGTTTAAAGTCACAGACTTTTTTTTAGTTCTAGCAATGTTTTCATGTAAATATCATTTACAGTCATTTATTGAGTCAGTTCTTTTCTTTTCCATGATTAATCGTAAGAAGAGGAGCAAATGGGGAAGATTGTCAAGGATAGCTGGAAGATTACCTGAGCCGTGCATCTATTTGATGTCAGCGTGTTTTCATGTTGAATTCCAGATGCTTTCATCATGGGGACATCCAGGTTATCAACCTATCCCTCACATCCTCCTCTGTCACACCAACCTTCTGCATGTCCTTCTTCACTACACTCTGAGGTCTTCCTCTTTCCCTCCTGCCTGGCAGCTCCATCTTCGACATCCTTTATATCCCATATATCCTCTATCGCACCTCTGCACAAGTCCCAACCACCTCAGCCTTGCCTCATAAACTTTGAGCTGTTACTCTGATGGACTTTTATCTGAAGTGCTCTATAGCCTGTTTTCACTAAAACAGGCTACTTAAGGAAAGATCGCCCAGGTGATGGCGTGGGGTAATGCAAAAATGACATGTAACAAGTAGCGTGATGCGAATACCTCGAGAAACGCATGATTTTAATTCAAACTCTCAGCACTATTTATAGCGCTCAGCTTTTCTCTGTGGGTCCAATTCACAGATTTTCAGCATTGTTCTTTATCTCTGAGCTGAGACTGAGACAAAAGCTCCATGTGTGTTTTACAGTGTGCAGCGGTCAGAAAAAAATAAAAGCACTGATGAAAAGCATTGATAAACTTAGATACATAAAATTACAGGAGATAAGATTTGATTGGCCTTTTCCTCGCTCCTGCACAGGAGTCACATGGTGAGCTGCTTTAATCTGATCTGACTCAGGCTAACAGAACTACAATTAGCATGCAGCAGAAACACCCTCCGGTAACAGCAGGTGGATTTCAGCAGCTGTATGTCAGCACACAAGGGGGATGTGATCTTTTAAAGCCTGGTGCGGATCATGTCTCTGCATCGCTTTCATCGAGCCCTGAAGGGGTGCTGTGATCCCACGGCTCGCACCGAGATCAGAGGTGCTGATGGTGAAGCGGTGTGCTTCCTTTCAAATGATCGTGCATTATATAAATCCCACTGTTCATTCGCAGGTGACCCGAATTCAGCAAGAGCACTGTGACACAGGTCACTGACAGCTGGAGACCACTTCTCAAGCTCTCCTCTGCCCCCTGCTGGTGCACTGCACTCCATGCATGTGCGAGAGTCCACTAAGATCACGCAGGTTACAGCGCAGATGCACAGATGTGAGGTGTCAGTGAGGATGTAAGAGACTGCATCATTCTATAAATACTCATGTATGCAATAATAAAAAATATGTTTTTGTTTTAGCCTTTATAAAAATATATTAGTCAAAGACGAGATTTTTAAACAGCCAGACAAATGTTAAAGTCACACAAAAGCCATAAAAAAAGTGTGATTTTAGAAAATATCAGTGGACACACCGCGTGTAATGACATAGATTTTAAGATGTTATTTTAAAGGATGTCCATGATTCTGTGAGTCTGATCTCCTCATGGTCGTTCCAAAACCACGAGATCCCGATGGCTCCTACAGCGCTCGACTTTGGACCTAATATGGGGCTTAGAGACAAGCCGAGATAAGCTTTGACCCACTGAGATGCAAACCTAACCCGTCAGAATAAGCCTATTTGATATTCTTTTAATAGTTACTAAAATATTCTCCAAAAAGTCTGTTTTACCTTTCTCCAAAATTGAAGGTTCGCATTTCTGATGACTTGGATATCGGAGGGTTAAACAAGATGAATAGCAGATGATTCTAAATGATCCAGGAACTCGTGAGGAGTTCATGATGTGATGTGAAGCCATCAGGGAGAACCAGTAAGAAACCAATCAGGGTCCCTTTGAACCAGACGGAGGTTTTCATCTCTGCCAGAGAGAAGGTTGTTGCAATATGTAAACCTGAAGAAATCATTTCACACATTTGTTATGCTGCTGTATTTTAGAAAATTTGACTAATGAACTTTTACAGTTTTAATGACATTTTAGAACATCTTCGCTTAATTTACTTTGCTTTAACATGCGAGCAGCTCCTGAGCTGCATGGACTCGTCGGGTCTGCTCACACTTTACGTCGTGTTGTCACAGATCGATCAGAAAATGTCTCAGAGAACTTCTTCTGAACGTTCAGATGGATTTAGGTCAGGTTGCAGTGACGGGATCTGCGTAACAGTAAGCCTACTTTGGTCTCTCAGTAGTTCTTCAAAGCTCTGAGATATGTTTGGACTTGTTATCCTGCTGCACTGTGGATGCAAAGCTCAGGGTGGAGCGGGTTTCTGAAGAACAGAGTGTTGTTTCTTCTCAGTCAGCGAGGAGTCGATTTAGTCCAACTCTTTAAGTAGCTAAGCATCTCAGACACTGTGGCATCCTTCTGTTTCCTGTTTGCCTCCTTCTAACTTCTAACTGGGATTCATAATGAAATAGGACTTTTTTCCCATCATACACTGTGAAATCCTGGTATGTCTGTCTTAGTCTGCTCCAAGGGTTTAGCCTTATTTGCCATCCTTCAAAGTGATTAACAGGCTCCGCTCATCCTCAGAGACCAATGGAGGAGACAGACAATTTTTTATATGACTTGCCAGGCTGAGACCATTACTCACATTTGGGGTAAAACAGAAACTGATGCCCTGCATGACTATAGCAAATAGTGCTGCAGTTCCTTTGATGGTTAATCAAACGCTTGATTATAGAGGCTTGACTGCCTTGTACATCATGGAGACTAATAAGGATTTTATGAAGCCCTTAATTGTAAAAGATGTAAAAGTGATGGTAAAGTTCAAAAGATAATTACTATTTTAGTGGTTCGGATGTTAAAATGTTTCCATGTGGAAATGTTTCCACAGCAAAATGCTTTTGCGAGGAAAACAGTAGTTACTGGATGTAACTCCAGTTCTATGAGGGTTATTTGGAGCTCCCAAACAGGCTTCCCGTTGACTCTCTGTGGCCGCACGTTTTCTGTGCTGGCCATAACGACTGCTTAGCTCCGCCCCTGTCTGAGACCACTATAAGGCAACCTTGTTTTTTTTGCAACTTTTGCTGATTAGAATCTGACACTGTCATTTATTTTTTGATGTTTTTTCCACCGTCGTGCCTCAAGTTTCCAGCACTTGAGGCACAGTCATATTTCTCGCCCATTAAAATGGCTTTAAGTACTGATTCTCGTAAGAAGATTTACCTGCTAAGTGTATTTCCACAGCCACTGGATGCGCTTTTCCATTTCACGCAAGCATAAACAAAACCATAACTTTTTAAGTTATTTACATCCAAGTCAGTAAATTAGCCAATTTAGAAGAATCTGGCTTCTTTAGCCTGTGCTGTTGCAGAGAAAGGAGTCAGGTAAGACAGCAGACGTTAGTCTGAGGGAGTTGGACCTGTCATATGTTTTCCAACTCATCCCAATGTCTGCAAAAGAGACCGCTTGGTGGAAAAGCTTGCGCAATACCGCCCAAGCTGAGGGTGCATGAATGCCAACCTTTCAAAGCTGTGCTCATCTGAGTCAAGATGGCACTACTCGGAGGCAGCCAGCTTGCTGTGTGGAAGCCATGCAGAGCAAAGGACACTAATGGCTGCATAGACCCACATGTGAACAGTCTAAGGAGTTTGTTTACTTCTATAATTTGGCAAAGTGGGTTTTGTTTAAGTAAGATTTAGTACGGATAGATCTGAAGCTTTCTGTGGCCCGTGCACTGCACAGTTACAGTAATACTGGCTTTATTAAGCTTTGCAAAACAAATCCGAACACGATCACTGACCGGGAGTCATTACAACACAGCAGCAGGAGCCTCGGCCGGTCACATCTACAAGACTCTAAATCTAAATATGACATCAGTAAAACGTTGACCATGACTCGACTAAGAGAAGAACAGCAGTCCTGTGAATCTGTGCTGCTCAGTTCAGAAGTGTTTGTAGTTTGTTTATATAGATAATGCAGTATAAGTACACATCGAGGACCAGCAGAAATTCAGTTTAATGTTGTCACAATCACACAGGCAGGACTCTGAATGATGCAATAAAGAGAGTTTATTTACAACACCAAGTGATGTTTATATACACAGTGATGGGGGAAGAGGGAACACACATCCAAGCTCCTCTTCACACAACATGTGACTCACACATCCGGAATCTCACTCCACACATATGTGCAGTCACGCTCGCTCGACTGGAGCCGAGGAAAACAGGAAGCGTTCCAGGAAGTTCTGCACAAGGACAGGAAACACACGTCGGAAAACCAAGATCCATCAAAGAACATCACCCAGCCACCACCTTAAGCAGTGACCATCAGTGACGCTGATGAGCAGCAGGTGAGTAGATTGCAGACAGGTGTGTTGGCCAACGGCAGGTGTGGCCCAGGGGGGGAGGAGTGAGGAGGAGAGAGGGAAACACAAACACTGACAGGGGACCGCAGAGAGCGGGAGGACCAGTTTACAGTGCAATACTGTGCATTTGTAGCCTCTTGGCTACAACTACTACAATTACTTACTATCAAGTTTTAAAAGCCTGATGGAAAGTTTTCAGTTGATCCAAAGTACTACAGAGAGTACTGGCAAAGACTGACGGTGTTTCTCTCATGTTCGATTCTCTTCATTGGCCTCCTGTAAACCCCAGAATGTAACATTATCCTTCTGTACAATGTCTTGAATAATCAGTCCCCATCATATTATTTAAAACTTAATAGTATCAGTGCGTAAGCTTACGAGTAAGGCAGAGTCTTCGGCTAATAGGGTTTTCTCTGCTTTTGAACTACAGCTATAAACTACTATTAGGTATAGACAAACACAATCAGGTGCTAAAAAGTGTGGAAAAGGACACAAATGAACAAATACTGAAAATTATTTAGGAAATAATCTGAAAGGGACATCCCAAAATAAACTAACACGGACAAAAAGAGACAGAAGGAACACTGTAGGCAGACTGTTCGCCCCATGATCGGAAGGGCAGGGTTTCAAATCCCCCAAATGGCTACCCTGAGGTACCCCTGAGCAAGGTACCGTCTCTGCGCACTGCTCCCCAGGCGCTGGATTGGTGGCTGTCCACTGCTTCACTGAATAAAAGGTTAAATCAGAGGACTAATTTCCTGCGGGAGTAATAGATTATGCATTATATCGCAAGTATGAGCAGCAGTGTGGCAGTTAAAAAGATTTGGTATCAAACTTTTACTCAGTAAAAGGAGACCCAGGACACGCTGGAGAGATTATATCTCCCGGCTGGCCTGGGAACGCCTTGGTGTTCCCCCGGATGAGCTGGAGGAGGTGGCTGGGGAGAGGGAGGTCTGGGCTTCACTGCTTGGGCTGCTGCCCCCGCGACCTCGCCCCCGATAAGCGGAGGAAGATGGATGGATGGACTTTTACTCAGTAGAAACAGATTTAGAAAATATCCATAATAATTGATTCAGCAGAGGCTGAGATGCGAGCTGTCGCAGTCAGCCAGTCAATCCTGAACTTGCTGGAATGTGATTTAATACCAAATAAAACTATTTTTTCATGCTTGATGCTTTGACAGGCTGTCTGTTGTAACTCCGCTCTAAACAAACGAGCATATGAAGATCATTTTGACACAAATAGAACGTCTTCGGGGTCGACTCAGTATTTCTTGGGGTTTTTTTGTTGTTGTTTTTTAAATCATGATTGGAATATTTCAAGCTGCTGTCCATATTTATTACCAGAATAGGTTTATTTATGTCTAAAGTTATATTTTACTCAGAATTTATTTTCCTTTTTTGCATTTTTCCTCATTTATCATTATTATTATACACAAATTAAGCTCGTTTGCACTTTTGTTTTGTGCTGAAAAGTGCAGGTTTGATTCCATGTTGTCCGGCTGTTGGTCCATGACTAGTGCTCTGACTTGATCACAGGAAAATATAGAAAAAAAATAGAAAAACTTCAGACTGACCTCTTGATCATCTTCTTTGTGAGAGCTGATGAAGCCAAATATCATCTAGTACAGAAATATCAGGCCCAAATGTCAGAGCTGCTGGATGGCTCAGCTGCTCACCTCTGTGGCTTTTCATGCAGAGGCTCAGGGTTCAAGTCTGGGGCAAGCTTTAATAAGTCTTTATGGATGAGGTCCGCCCCGAGTACCTGAAGGCTCTGGATGTTGCAGGGCTGTCCTGGTTGACACGCCTCTACAATGTTGTGTGGAGATCAGGGGCAGGACCCCTGGATTGGCAGACCGGGGTGGTGGTTCCCGTCTTTAAGAAAGGGGACCGGAGGGTGTGTTCCAAATATAGGAGAATCACACTCCTCAGCCTCCCTGGGATACCAGGGTTCTTTAAAGGAGAGTTTGTCCGTTAGTCGAACCTCGGATACAGGAGGAACAATGCGGTCCTCGTCCTGGTCGTGGAACACTGGACCAGCTCTTTATCTTCTCAAGGACACTTGAGGGTGCATGGGAGTTTGCCCAACCAGTTACATGTGTTTGTGGACTTGGAGAAAACATTCGACTGCGTCCCTCGGGGTGTCCTGTGGGGGGCGGTCCGGGAGTATGGGGTGTCTGGCCTGTTGCTACGGGCCATTCGATACGTATACAACGGTTGCAAGAGCTTGGTCCGCATAGCCGGCAATAAGTCGGACTCGTTCCTGGTGGGCGATGGGCTCCGCCAGGGCTGCCCTTTGTTACAGATTCTGTTCGTAATTTTTATGGACAGAATTTCTAGGTTTAGCCAAGTGGAGGAAGGCTTTCACTTGGGTGTTCTTAGACGAGGCAGTCGTGGTACTACACCTGTGGTGTCCAGGTAAGAGATTATACTCATGCTGGTTTATGCTGCAAGTTTGATTTTATGACGGTGTATGACTCGTGGTCAGTGTCTCGCTTTAACAGATAACCCATCTCTGATGCTTCAGATGATGATCATCTCCACCCCCTCTTCCTTTCAGCCTTTTTTGTGGCAGGTCGAATCTGCAGGCACTGGAGGGCTGGTGCAGCTCGTGTTCACATCGGTGACACTGATGTACCAAACCCCCCCCCCAGATACCGGTTTGGACTTTGGTTGCTCTTTGGTTTGGCTTTTTGCATACACCATTTTTATTGTACCCACACACTCATGTACACGACTAATTCTACTGACTGCACACACCAAACAGTCTTATTTGGTATTTGTGTAAAGTTCCCTTATTCTGATGGCCATGTGGCCTATTTGTTTGTCTGCAGTGGAAAAACCAGCTTGTTTGCACACTCTCCTGGTATAAGTTCCTACATCAGCCCTCTGACTCCCCGTTGGCGTTCTTGGTCAGACTGACCTCCCTTAGTGTTTGCAGTATATGGAGTGGAGCAGAGCCTCATAGTTACCACTCAAGCACTCCCAGAGCTGTCAGTGTCTCCACGCTTTAAGCAAATGTTCACTACTCTGCATTTTCTTCATTAAACTCATGTTGTCCTCCACCCTTCCTCTGGCCCCTGCTTTCCACTCCTGTTGGTACATTCCCTCAGCTTCTTTGCTACAAAACAACAGCCACACTTCACCCAGCCTGCCAGACGACCAGCTCTCTTTTTTATTCCCAGGGCGTCAATTAATGCTGTTTTGTCAAAGCTGCTGGCGTGTCTCTGTTACGCAGCAGTTAGTGATGCATTAGGGCATCACAGTCCGTTCATCTGGGTGTTTATTTCACACAAGAGATGCCCTCGCTTCACCGCACTGGACACTAAACAGTAGACAGTGATGATAGATGATTGACAGGTGTAGTCCTTCTCATACAGTCTTCTGTAGAAATAAGGTGCACCTGACTGGATGCATGTCTCACCTGTCTAACCAGTGCTGTCTATGTCCAGCATGTCTCCTCACCCTCTGTTCATTTTATCCCAGCTGTCATGGGGTGCACCCTGGATAGGCAGGGGTAACACTGAGAGTCACTCTCACTCCTATGGGTGATTAACCTAACCCACACATGTGTTTGGAGTGTGGGAAGAAGCCAAGGAACCCACTCAAGCAGAGCGATCTAAACCTCAGTGGCCCCAAAGCTTTACAGAAAGTTCCTGCAGGAAAATGTTCAAAGACTGGAAATAGTTTCATAAACGTGAGTAGGTCATGCTCCCCTTGCCCTCTTAGGTTGAGACCAACCACCTTTCTATTGTGTGTGCATGTGTATGTAGTTAACTGTGCTTATCTCCTCTAGGAAGTGGGCATGGCTACCCAAGGTTCCCGCTGGCACACCTGTTTCCCATCAATACTGACCTGCACTATTTAAGCACAGCTCCCCTTTAATCACCACATCAGTGGGATTCCTTCCTGATGCGTCAGCCCGCCTGTCCCAGTCTGTGCAAAAACCTGTGGCAGTGTGAAAGAGCTTATCTGTGCCAGAGCGAGTGCAAACTGTATCCAAGGTAACTTTGGACTGAATCCTTGCATTGAACTCTTTTAAATATCTGATGTTTTCTTTTTCATTAAAACCGTTGAAAAAAACTGCACCAGAATTAATCAGTCATCAGCATGAGACAACCATTACATAAGGAATTTCAGCTAACACAGGTTAACATGGTCAAACTTTAATATTCAAGTCATATCAGCTATGCACAAATTAATAATAGTAATAATTGATTTTTTGCTGTTTGTTTTCCGTTGTCATTTTCTCACCTTCCATCAGAGAAGGTACTCTCTGAAACTCTGAAATGAATCAACATTGGTCAGTTTTTCTAGAACGTTTTAAAGCAGTGGCCTAAAGTTTTCTCACAATCCTTTATCATTTATAGTACTACACTGTACACCTATTACAGTCTCCTAGTACACATATCAAAGTATAAAAGTATTCAGTAGAATAAAAGGTGTTTATTTAAACTGCCTCGGTAAAGCTAGATTGGGACGTTTAGTTTCAGCGTCTGTCACTTTATCGTTCATTTCCGGAGGAGACCTCGAACGGGCGACCTAATGCCTCTGATGAAATATTGCCTCACTAGATGAAAGCAGCTGAAAGACTTGCTGACAGTTTCCACATTTACAGTCCTTTGATTCCTTGATGCATGCCATGTTCCTGCTGTTTGTTGCTCAACAGCTTTCTGGAATATCACTTTACTGTTTAAAAAAAAAAAAAAAATGAAATGAAGCAATACGGAGCATGTGATGGAGAGGCCTCCAGGAGAACAATGGCTGCTTGTGTCTGCCCAAACACCGCCCCCCCTCCCCTGCTGACTTAAGGATGCTTCCTGATCTGAGAGCTGAAGAATGTCATGCAGAATCATCACTTCACTCATGAGCTTAATTACGTTTCCCTTTGTTCGTATAAAAGTGTCAGCAGCGGCTCTAATCTGCTTTATGATGTGCCAAGCAGCAGTACAAGCTGGCAAAGTTTCAAAACTCATTTTCTTTACGAAGCCATTAAAAAGACATTTGTCTAAGTGAATAACAACCTACTATAGAACAAATTAGTCCTACACTTATAAAGCTATAACGAGCGGCTGAGCCTGATCCAACTTTGACGTTCGTTTAAATTTGATCGTCATTTCCAAACATATGAGAAAGTGACCAAACTGTTAAGCCACACAAATAAAATCTTCCTTTGCTTTTTGTGACATTTATGCTCAGCACTTCATTCACGAGCCCAGCTGCTCCTACGACTATTCAAAGGTCTTTACGTGAATTGGCCCAATATTGTGGCGAGGACAATTGAAGGTTATTTGCATAAATCTAATCCTCTAATCACTGCGTCCCGATGTTTTTGAGTGATCAGTGGCTAAGGGAGCTAGAGTAGCACGACTTAATGCTGCAGAGCCGCTAATGCGAAGTATCTTTGCACAGCGTACGTGGAATCACACACAGCAGCAAACCAGATGTTTGCATTTAGTTTGAAACCATGGATGTAACAAAGGACGAAAAATAGCCTGACTGCTATGACTTCATTTATAAAGTTTTCGCAGGTCTGCTGTCACATGAAACTAAGGACCACGATTCAGTATTTGTAGATCCACCGTAAGCAGCCATAACTTGAACTATTGATGTTGCTTTCTGTGTGACCTCCCGTCTCTCACGTTGTTGTGGGGACATTCTGGCCCACTCTGCTTTACAACAACATCCGATCGTTGAGGTTTGCAGGCACTGTGAACGCCTCGCCACAGCATTTCAATCAGGCTGACTTCTGCGTTACGACTGGGTCGTTGCAGGACACTTATTCTTTTCTTTTTCAGCCATTCTGTTTTAGATTTGCTGCTCCGCTGGGATCATTGTCCTGTTGCATGACTCAGTTTGGTCCAAGCTTCAGTACTTGGACAGATGGCTCACATTTGACTCCATTATCAGCTCCCCAGTGCTGATATGCTGTGTTTGGTTTTCTCCAGTGGGGTGGATCATGGTCAAAGATCTCCACTTTGCTCTCATTGTTCCAGAAGTCGTCTTTTTAGAGATTCAATTCAATTCAATTCAATTTTATTTATATAGCGCCAAATCACAACATCAGTCGCCTCAAGGCGCTTTACATTGTAAGGTAGACCCTACAATGATACATACAGTGAAAAACCCAACAATCATACAACCCCCTATGAGCAAGCACTTTGGCGACAGTGGGAAGGAAAAACTCCCTTTTAACAGGAAGAAACCTCCGGCAGAACCAGGCTCAGGGAGGGGCGGGGCCATCTGCTGCGACCGGTTGTGGTGAAAGAAGGACGACAGGATAGAGACATGCTGTGGAAGAGAGCCAGAGATTAATAACAAACACAGATTAATAACAAACACAGATTAATAACAAACACAGATTAATAACAAACACAGATTAATAACAACATACGATGCTTACTCCAGGCAAACCGTCCTAACAAACCTCTTCAGTCCTTTTTTCTGTGGATTTAAACATTTAACCTGCTAACTGAGGCCTGTACAGTCTCAGATAAGCATTCCACATTCTGACGTTGGGGTGAACTTAATGAATGAATTATATTTGAACATTTAGGAACATTTTCCATAAACAAAGGAAACAGTACAAGTATGATAAACACAGACAGAGCCATAAAAATCATAATTACATAGGTTATTCAAATTGATATATTGATTGATTAATTAATTAAAGTGTAACACAAAAATGAAACTTTAAGGATTTATTTCAAACTTAATACAAATATTGCTGATCCATATTTGATCCAGTTTCTTCTGCTTTTCCGAGGCCGGGTAAACAGAGGAGCCCAGACCTCCCTCTTCCCAGCCACATCCTCCAGCTTATCCAGGGGAACACGAGGTGTTCTCAGGTCAGCCAAGACTTTGGTCTATCCCAGGGCCTCACGGTAGGACACTTCACCCAGGAGGCGTCCGTATCAGATGCCTGAACCACCTCGACCTGCTCTGAGCCCCGCTTGAGTATCTGAACTCCTCTAACTAAACTGAAATTGAGAAAAGCACATGATACATGAAACTCTGTTTTAGAAAACAAAGAAAAAATACTCCAACGTAGAACCCAGCAGCAGCTATACAGTACAATAAAGTCAGTACACGTGTATATATACAAACATAAATGTAAAATGACCATAAAAGCCACATCACTGTTCCTGCATCACATCCAATGACTTCCCTTGAAACAAGAAGGGAAAAGTCTTTTATATGCGTCACCAAGCCTCAACATGTTGGAGGCGTGATGTCCTCACACTCAGTCTCGAGTCCAGTAAGAACATTTGATTATGAATGTCTCGATCGTACACCTTCCACCTCCAAACAGAGACGAAATCCTTACTTGCGTTGAAGTGACAGCAGTGGCAGGAACTCCATTATAATCTGTTGGTGGCTTTCAATCCACTCCCTCACAGGGCTCAAGTGGTGAAAACCTACAGGTTTCCACATTGGGTGGCATATTGGTTTTCACAGTCAGCCTCTCATTTGGGGGGAATGAGGGCACTGGAGACGCCATGTACAACAGCTGAAGAAGCCAGTCTGTGGTGCAGCTCCCACGGAGGCAGCATGGTGAATTACCCCATACTGAGCATTAGCAACACACATTGTGATGGGCTTGCACATCCACTGAGGCCTCTTTACTTTATTCAAGTCCAATTCTGCCTCATCCACACACACAAAATTGTGCAGCATCTCATTTGCATCCAACTCAAACATCTTAGCTTTGCAAAAAAGATGGACGCTTGTCCAAAACCTGGTCACACAGCGATTCCAACCAGGACTGCACTCCACAGTAGAGTGTTACAGTATCATAGATCTGCTTTGTCTTCATATTTCAGCTCAGCCAAATGTTTTCTGAATTTTCACCTGATTTCATAGATCAATAAAATCCTCTAAGCAGATGTGAAACGCCGTTACGGCCCCACAGACAGGAGATTTGATTTCTGTAATGAAAATGAAATACCACCGACGCAAATGTATAACTTTTTTTTTTTTTATATAGCAATAAATCTTCAAACACCTCTGAACATTGCCTGAGGAAGAAAAAAAACTCCTTGAGCCAAAGAATTTTTAATTAAATAATGAAGATGATAAATATGACAGCCGGCTGCCGTTGGTGAGTGATGAAAGTAGACAGAAAGAAACCTGGATCGAAAGGAAGATCTGAATGGAGTCCAGCACTAAGCCCGTCGGTGAATTTCTGCCCTAATGTGAAAAACAGAGTAAGAAAAAAAAAATCACTGTGCTTTAACTTTTCTGCTCAAAGAAACCAAAGACAGATAGATTTATAGTTAGACTTACCGAGCTCGTCCTCAGGATAGCAGACACTGCAAAACCAGAAGTCCCACACAGTGGGTCACCACAGTAGACAGCTAGTCAAAGGCTGTCTTGTATTTGTATCAGTGTTGATGGTATACGTGCACATAAACCACTGCATTGGACCCTGATGTGTCACTCCATACCCTGCCATAAATAAAATAGAATGCTGTCCACCTAAGTGGACATGTAAAAAAAAAAAACTCTTTGAAAAGTACACGTTTAAAAAAATAAAGTTCAAAAATCTTTTTTTCATGACTAAATATGAATAAAAATACTTAAGAAAAAAATCCTGATTGAGGTTGTCATAATTCATGCATGAAGGTCACTGCATGTATTTATACTGAAGCATTATTTAGATGTGGTGTAATTAAAGTGGTCAACCAAGATGTAAAAGGAGCATGCAGAGACTCAGCAGCAACAATTGTTGGGTCTTCCTTACAATGTAAAGCGCCTTGAGGCGACGGTTGTTGTGATTTGGCGCTATATATATAAAAAATTGAATTGAACAAAACACTTTAGTGTCATGGTCTGGGCGAGTCACAGCAATTTTCCACAGTGCCTGCTCTCCTCCTGTGGGTGGAGCCTTCATCGCTCCTCCCAAGATTCCCACCTGAAGCTCGCTTCAAATCACCATTTTCTACCAGCCTTCGCCAGAGTATCTGCTCACCTATGTTAGTGTCACGATGCTGGGTCTCTTGACCCAGCGTTTTGAGTTTATACTTTTGATGTTTATGGTTCTCTAAGTTCATTTCTATTTTGCTTAGGTTGCTTTTTATGGTTCATTGTATTTTAGATTTGCCTTGTGTCTTTCACACTTGTGTTTAAGTTTCCCTCGTCCTTTATGTGTTTCACGTCTGCGCGTCTTATGTTGTCAAGTTCATGTTGTCATGTCTGCGTTCCACGCTGTTTCCTGTTTTACTGTGAAAGTCCCGGTCCTGTGTGCAGTGTGTCTAGTTTTGCTTCCCCTTGTCTCGTTAGGTCTGATTTGTCCCAGCTGTGTTCCCACAGCTGTGTTCCCATCCTCTCATTGTCTACAGTGTACTTAAATCCTCTGTCCTCCTTTGTTCAGTGTCAGGTCGTCAGTTGTTCTATGTCATGGTCCCAGGCTTGTCCGTGGTCCCAGGCTTGTCCGTGGTCCCAGGACTGTCCATGGTCCCAGGCTTGTCCGTGTTCAGGTTTTTGTCACATTCAAGGTTTTGCTCCTTGTCTTTTGTGTTCAGCATTTAGTTTTCCCAGTTTAGATCTAGTTAGTTTCTAACCTTTATGCATTTTCCTTTTTTGTTTTTGTCCCCTTTTTATCAGCCGTATTAAACAACTCGCCCTTTGTTAATGTCAAGATTTGTTCCACGTCCCTTTGTGTCTATATTTGGGTCCTCCTTCACAACTCATACAGTCAGCTTCAGCACCCTCTGACAGTTAGGTTGTGGCCTCGTGGATCCAGTTTTGTACTTCCTCTTATTCTCTTGTCTTCATAGTCGGATCGTGGAACATACCTACCAAACCTTTCCATAAGCTCTCAGGCCTGGGCGCCGGTCTCCTCTGCTCACTCTCAGACGGTAACACTGCTTTGCATGCTCTTCAGCTTCCCCTGCATGCCTCCCTGCACCTCTGCTTTGGATTCCTTGGAACAAGTTTCCATTGGACTCATTAACTGTTCACAGCTTTGTTCACAGTTTAGCTCATAGTTCATGTTAGTCACTCATAGTCTTGTGAGCTTTAGTTGTTTCCAAGTTGCCTTTCACCTGTTTCACTTTGTAAATAAAGCACTCCGTTCACACTACCAAGCCTCCGTGCTGTATCTGCTCTTCTCGTCTCTGACGGCCGAGCCGTGACACTTTGCCTCAAAAATGTGGTTAAAATGTTCTTTTTTCCTCCTGTAAATTCTGCTTCTGCCGCCATTTTTTTCTCTTACTGAATTCAATCGTCGATTTCAGTTCAGGACTCTGAGCACCGCGCCTCTTATGAGCCGAGCATCTCATGCCTTTCCAGTTATTCCTCAGGGTCACAGAACAAGGTTCAAATGGATAAAAAAGTGTTATATTATCCTGTCAGTCAGGCATATATGTAAGAAAAGGTGGGAAAGTTAAAGATAATGTGTCATAAATATTTTAGGGTGGCTGATAAAGTAATTCAGTGAAGTTTATAAACCTGTCCCAGAGGAACTCAGAGGCTCATTATTGGATCAATTGGGATCTTTTTGAGCTGCAAGTCATCCAAAGCTATTCAATTTAAACTGTTGATGTCCCACCTTTTATAAAAAAAACTAAAACTGATACGCAATTATATGAAAAGTCTTTTTTTTATTTTTTTTTATTTTAGCAGGCCTCTGCAACAAACAAAACCAAGTGCACCCTGTGATTGAATGCTTTTAAAGCTGCCTTGAAGTAATCATTTCCTGTATGACCTGATGCATGCTCGATCACGCGGGTCGATGGACACCTGGATGAGTCGTGAAATGGTTCTTCCACTGAAATCCTTATTTTTGTTTCAGTTCATTGAGGTTTGAAGGCGTTCATTTATGCAGAGACTCCGTTGCCTAATCCAGTTTGCGCCGAGCTTTAGCGCTCAGACAGATGTAGTCTCGTTCGAATACTTGGACATACAGAAGAGTTCACGATCGACTCGATGACTGGAAGATGCCTGTGGGCCGCAGAACAAGCCCAAACGATCAGCCCTCCATCTCTGTGCTGACAGTGCGGCCTGTTTGTGCTGATGTGTTTGGGTTTCTCCAGTTGTGGTGGATCATTGACAAATATCTCTATTTTGGTCTCATCTGTCCAAAGGACATTGTTTCAGAAGTGTTGTGGTTCGTCGGGGTACAACTTTGCAGACCTAAGCTATTCTGCATTGTTCTTTTCACAGAAAACTCTCTCTCTGCAAACCTTCCAAATAAACCGCACTAGTTTGGTCTTCTTCTAATTATACTGTCATGATTGAAATTTTGATGCTTGCAGTTTTTCCTTTCTGACCTTGAGATGAATTTGCTGGGATGTTCGCTTCGAGAGAGACTATCGGACTGTTTTAAAACACCTGAATGAGCCTTCTGCTTGTATAGAGTTCCTAACACCTGCTCGTTTTATGGTGGGTGGGTGTTTGGGGGGGAGCAAGCAAGCAAGCAAGAAACTACAAAAGATTTAGCAGCTTCTCAGGTGGGAATATTTGATAGTTTTGTGACATTAAGTCCCAACTTTCAGTCCGTTTTGGCCTCCTCCAACATACAGTTAACAAAAGGTCAGCACCTGTTGTGACGGATGCCATCAGGAACAACATTATCCTGCTGTTATATCGGACCTTGTTTATGGCTGATGAACTACAGTGTTATTTTGGTTGGAGGCATTACTGCTCTGTTATTGAGGATTATTCTAATAAAGGTTTTAACAGATGCCCTTCTATTCCGCGCATTGATTTAAAAAAAAAAAACGGATTAATAATCTAATAATTAATAATCTTCAACCTCCCGATTAAACGTCCATGAAGTGTCCTGCGTTGGGTCCAGATTAGTATCAGGGCAGTGCAGATGGGTCGCTGTTCCACTGGAGATCAGCAGAGGGAAACGTAGCTCCCTTTCCTGCGCTCCTCCTCAGACAATAAAAACAAGGCGAAGCCCACACAGTCGGCAGCATCTCGGCTCCATTCAAAGACGTCTGAAGGGGGGAGAAAAAGCAGAAATATGGACACACGGCCGCCGGTCTGGGACTAGAGATGTAGCTGCAAGGATGCCAGCCAACTGCATCTCCCGTTTGCTCCTCTTCGTGTCGGTGTGCGCGGTTTGGGAGGCGCTGGCCAAATCTCTTCCAGATCAGGGAGCACTGGGTAAGCTCGCCATACGGGGGATGCAGCACAATGAGGAGATGGGAGTGGTTGCATTTTTACGGCTTTTGTCGACAGTCGGCCGATATGTGCAGCGATGCGCCCTGATTTTGTGTCACCCTGAAAGATATTTACGGATAATCACAGGCGAGGCTTTTTTTTTTTTTGCCGTGCTTGCCCCGGGATAGCGTCGTCTTTTGACGGTATAGATTGTTTAATATCCCCGAGCTGCTGTGGCAGAGAGGCCACGCTGGTGGCCGTGAGCTGGTTATGCTCCCGTGCTGTGCAGATGTGAGAGATTAAGCTGTGAACGCAGGCCCGAGTCCGTTGTTCCAGTGCAGTGCCAGGCCTAACTAAGCCGGGCCTTCATGTGTGTCTTTGTTGCCTTGCACAGTGAGTGACAGTGGGAGCCGGAGGGCCTGAGGTCTTGGACTTGTGTCAGCCAACATTTTACATTTCAACACTCCAAAATCAATTTCCCTGCAAAAAAAAAAAAAAAAAAACCCGCCTTTGTTCCGTTAAATAATCCAGCAAAGGCCTTAAAACACCCCGTGTTTATATTACTGTGGTGCATGTTTAAAGACATTATGTAATTACATTGCATTATGCATGCCCGAAGCTATTTTCGAGCGGCATGGATGGTCACAGGCACAGAGAGTGGAGCAATGTAACGGAGTATACAGTATTTCAGTTACTTGCACTTGCAGTGTTTTCCTATTGTGACCGTCTCCGTTCACAGCCCCACGCTGCAGAAGGAAACATTGTTTTTAATCATCGTTATTTGTAGAGTCACGTGTCAAAAGCGAGCTCATAATAAACTGGAACATTGGGAAAGAGCTCCTAAAATGCTTTTTTTAGTGTGTGCAGTGAAAGAAGCTTTTATAGATAAAGCTTCACTTTAGTTTTCATATCGTCACTTCTACGTTCAGCAGAAGGGTCTGAATGCTGCGTCCACCTCTCCTTTAACTTTTTAACATAGATTTTGCAACTTTGCCTCATTTAATTGATGCGTCGGGCTTGTTTCGGGAACAGCTCAGCACTTCTCCTGACCTGCAGGCATATGCACAATGTTGCAAATCTATTCCTGTGTTTAGAAATGTCAGATTGCTGACACATCCGGGCCTAAGTTGTGCCGCTTTATGTACTTACTGCTGGGTTACAGCTGTGGCAGCTGCTCGTTGGGTCAGCTGTGGCCCTACTATCACCTGACGTCGGGCCCTTGCACTGTGGACCTGTTGGAGCAGCCAGATTCTCCCTGCGCCAACATTGTTGGTCCAATACAAATGTGGCCCATGAGAAAACTGCACATGTGGATGAAAGCAGGGCCAAACATGTGTTAGTAAAAAAAAAATAAAAGCACATTCTTTCCCATTTTTTTATCCAGCAAGGCCAGATATTGGCTAACTCGTGTGCTTTTTATTACACTGAATTTCTGTAAACATCTCACTCTTTTCTAACAGTTGGTCATTTAATTGACAAACCCTGAGTTAGTCGAGGCCAAACATTACTAATAAGTAAACTCCAGCTGTGAAACACGGACCATACGTTGTTTGCTGTCCGGGTTGGTGGGGATGTTGCTTGTTTTGGAAGGAAATAGATTAAATCAAATCAAGCTTCCACCAACGCAGAATCCATCTGCAGATTTTTCTTTGCATCCACGTTGAGTTCGGTTTACTCTTTTCAGGATAAAAATGTCTTTAATGTCTTACAATGCCACTTTGACATTTCAGTCACTAAAGATCCGTTTATGGTGATTGTATTTAAAGAAAAGCACAAACTGTACAGGAAATCAGAGGCTGCCTGCCTCCGACTTTGACAACCGTTCCGTGAATTTAAGTTTTGTTTTGAGAGGCGTCCACTGAATCACGGCTGAAGGACACCGAGGGAGTGAAAAATTCCCACTGTGTCTCACTGTGGCTCTGTGTTTGTGTCAACGGAGCTGCTTCAAGCCTTCAAGTGAGGAGCCCAGATTGAGGAAATCCTCTCTACACGCACACACACAAAGGAGCCTTTATTGGACCATTTATGTTAATGGATGGCAGCATTTATGCATGCACAATGGACATGGACGCACAAACACCCACACATAAACATACTGCTTGTAATCTGAATGCAGCCATTAGCTGCTGTCTCTGGAAGAGTTGTGCGTCGACGGGTTTGTCTCCAGAGGCCTGCGCGGTGTTAGCTCGCAGACCTTCAAGGACTGCAACACAGCAAGCCAGCTTTTTGGAGTGTCAGCTTGTATCCATGGGAACATCCCCAGCATGACCCACATCTACGTCGTCCAAGAGGCGAATGAGAAAATGTTCTCGGGCTGAAAAGACGGGGATGAGGGGCGGAAATAGCCACGCAACGGATTAATGATGGGTGTGTCTGTGATGACTACAAACATCATCATTGAACTAACAACAACAATCATCCCCTGCTGGAAGTGATTAGTCTGCAGCAGCAGCACTGGCAGCACACACAGTCGATACATTTCAGACTCTGAATGCATCCTTCAGTCACATCTGTTGTCTCACACATGATGTACATGCTGTGTGGTCAACATGAATTACACCTCCTGGTGACGTTATAGTCGCTGATGCCCTCAAAGGAGACCTATTATGCTTTTCCTAATATTGTGTCATGTAGATATATTGTTATTGTGGTGGATGCCCAAAAATCATGACTGCAGACTGACTGATGTCAGTAAGAGGCGATGGTCATCTCAGGCACAGAAGCCACACCCACCTGATGTTCAAACCTTCAGTTTACAAGGGTCAGCCAGTCAGACGAAAACTGGCTTAAAGTGGGAGGAGCTAAAAGGTTTAATAAAGGATAAATAAGAGTTATTTAGATTATTGTTTTTCAACTCACTATGTGTTTATACACCACTCTGCTTTTAATTATTACTTATTATTAATGCCCGGCTCTCTTGTCCTGTCTTCCTCCCCTCACCCCCCCCCCAGCCAGATAACTTCCCTCCCCTGAATGGCTATGCCAGAGTTTTCTTCCTGTTAGAGGGGAGTTTTTCATTCCCACTGTCGCCAAAGCGCTTGTTCATGGGGGACTTCTGATTGTTGGGATTTTCGCTGTGTTATTTTAGACTATTTACCTGACAATAGATGTAAAGCACCACGATGTGTCTGTTGCTGTGATTTGGAGCTATGCAAATGAAATTGAATTAAGGTGAATAGAGTCATGCAAACATTATTGTCACCTACACATTCTAAATATCTATGTGGCGACATGAACTGCTAGATGATTTGGTATATCTTTAATGGTGCTGTTGGCTAAACGTATAACGTATAGACAAAAGCATCTTTTTAATGGTCAGTATTTAAACATCGGGCCGTTTTGCTTCTATAATCTTTCTGTTTTTGGGAAGAAAAGACCCAAAAAATGAAGTTAAAATGTTTATTTAACCCAGTTTTGTCACTTGTACGTATGTAATTTCATTCTTACTTAATGGGAAAATATTTGCATATTTAAACATGAACTTTCTGAACACTTATGGCACTTTAATTAATTAATGTAAGTAATTAACTGAGGAAATTGAACATTCCCATTTTTAAACATAACTTTTTAGAAAACTTTTAATACAAAAACCGTCTCTGTTAATGTAATTAAACCTAAAGCCTGATTACCTCCCAATGTAAGGCAACTCCAGTCATTATAGTAAATAATCTTATTTAATGTTTTTATGTCACCTGCTGGGACGTATGCTGTGTTTCATGGTAATTATGCGGCCTTCTCTCTGTGTAGGTCAGTTTGAATGACATTGTAACGCTACTGCATAATGATGTCGTCCTTGTAGGACAGCTGAGGGTGACTTGATAAATTGAGCCATACTGAAGTGTAATTACATCTCAGAACTGCAGTTTAATGAGACTACACAAGCCTGGTGAATCAGAAAGATTCACTTAATATGACAGAAATGTTACAGAAGAAATGTCTTTTATTCGGTTCAATAATTGATGAAATATTTGCTTGTTTGTTCAAAACACTCATCAATTAGCTACTGGCTAATTGCTGGACGTCTCTCCCTCTTTGTGTTCTTCCAGAGGTGCAAATAAGAGTCCAGGTGTTCGACAACAGCGACCTGTCCCCGTTGGCAGACGCTCAGGTGGAAGTACACGGTAACCAGACCCTGTTGGCGTCCAGCCGTGCTGGCAAAGATGGTGTGGTGAGAGTCAACTTCCTGTACCGCGCGGGAACATGGGTCATTATTACAGCCTCCAAACAAGACTATGTCACCAACTCTGTGCCCTGGCACTCCAGCCGCATCCCGCGTGAGTCCAGAGCACTTTTATGCCTTTTGTCCGCTGTTTTTTCTGTCTGCATGGCGAGGGCCTTAACGGTAACGTTGAGCCTTTAAAATGTCGAGTATGGAACGCATTGAGCAACATCATGGTTGCTAGGTCCATCCTTTATATACAGTCTAAAATAAAACCTATGTAGAAGCTGTGGAAGGAGTTGACAGATGGAAGTTGACAGTATTTTTTTTACCTGTTGACCTCCATTTTAAGATTACTCCAAAGGGTGCGCTTGTCTTCGATACTGCTGTGATTAAAAAGGAGGCAGCATTTCGGTTGCATTAAGCCCAATAGAGCCGCAGCTGAGATGTTTTTAGAACAGGATCAGTAACGTCAGCGCTCACCGCTTTACTCGCTCCTGTTTTTATTGTGGGAATAAAAAAGTCTTTTTTTGTTTGGTTGCTGGAGCTTTCACATGACGCAGAGATTTAAAAACTGCGTCATGTGTAATTCACCCACAGGGGCCAGGTTTTTTCCTGTAGCCTTACAGTTATGGAGCTGCTTTCGCCTGGATGATGGCTATTTTTATTATTGTGAGTCTTAAACTCAGCAGTGTTCCTGCACCTGTGAAATCTGCTGACTTCATTTTCTTCTTCTTGTAGTGTACGCAGCAGTCAGCCTGTACCTGCTCGTTCAGAGGCCAGGAACTCTGATTCTGTACGATGACGTCCTGCAGGTGCTCTCTGGGTCTCCAGGTAAAAAGGACCTCTAAAAAAGCCCCATGCAGAACTTATTTAATATAATATAGGCTCATTAGATAATGATATTTCTGTTGTGGTGATTTGGAGTGTTCAGTTTTGCCCATTCATGAGTTTTTATTTTTATGTTACAGTCACAGGAGGGAAAACGGAGGTTCAAGACCCAAATTGTTGCAAATCATGACAATCTCGCAATCTCGTTGCCTTTTAAATGGTTGTTTTGAATTGGGTCTGCACCACTTCCAGTCAGTTGCTGCCCTGAAAGCAATTTTGGTGTGTCAAATTGGCAATAAAATGGCAATAAGAAGAGACAGCCTGACATCAATTTGCATGTGAATGGAGACAAATTGAGGCAAGTTGCTAATTACCTGCAATCTGTTTGTGACACTTTGGTGATTAACTGCACTAAAATGTCGAAAATTGCAAATCTGTTGCACAGAAGTTCACACTAAGTGACTTATGTTCAGAGTGCAGCCCACAGACAGCGATGCAGTTGCTTCAGGACGGCGATTTAAGTGCACAATTACAAAGGTGCTCGACAGACTCACCTGTGTAGGAATCTAACCAGGATACAACCAGCTGGCAACCAGATGAGTTCAGTCCTCCATTACTCACAGATGAGTTGCAGACTCAATCTGTTAGTTTATAAATTACACAGCAAATATCTGCAAACCTTTGAGATAAGACTAAATGTATCCAGCCTAAGTTTGGAGGAAAGGTTGCCTCCCACCCGGTAACCCGTGCAAGTGCATTGCAGTCGAAGGTGGGCATTCAGAGGTTGAGGGTGCTGCATGTTCAACTTCTGGGTGAACATTTGGTGACCACAAATACTGCAATACTGAAACAGTTCAGTGGTTCCTGTTGTTATTGTACTGTATTCCCCCCACGCCCCGTATAAATGAAATCCCTGCATGCCGACAGGATTATTTCCTTTTTCCTAATTTTACTTACTTCAGTGTGAAGTCATTTGCTTTCCTTGTCTACGATTAAACAGGATCCAGAGTTGGATCCACTCCAAAAATGAACCACTTCTGAGTCAGAGCAGTCGCCACCTTTCCAGAAATTTTGTTGCAAATCCTCCATAATCCTGCTAATAATGAGATAAACAAACAAACAGATAAACCGTAATTAAGGATTCACAAGCCTCTGCACAACCTTAAGCCTCGGAGACTGTGCGTTACTATTACAAATATAGCTCAGTCACAGCCGCCTCCGTACGGCTATAATGCACTCAAACCGATATCGTCACACCTTTTCAAGCTGTGGAAACAAACACGGTGGTCGTAGGCGTGACAGACTGTGAGGAGGGGGGTTGTTTCTTTTTCAGGGGCTCGTAACCAGCCGCTGGTGCAGCTCCAGAGAAAGTCCATTCAGCTGCCGTCCAGCTCCAACTACACGGCACTCACTGCTGTGCTCACCACGGCCAGGAGCCAGTATGAAATCGGTGGTTTCCCCTTCCTGCTGGGCCAAGAGACCAACAGCTCAGGTCAGTGTGAGTCAAACTGATGTTACAGTGTGGCCAAAGTTTCTGTGCGGACACTTCTAGGCCTTTCCAATAAAATCGTAATGTTTGTGCGGATATTTGAATGTGCTTTAGTTTTCCCAGATCTGACTATAAGCTTGTTGCCAATAATTTTCTGCTATTTTGCTAATTTATTGTCATTTATAGCCACTTGTGCGCCAAAAATCTGATTGTTCCAACTTGTCTGGTAGCGAAACGAAGATCAGGATTATTATTCTGTTCATTTTGAGCTATTTGTGTCTTTCCACCAATACAGGTGCAGAAACTGGGTGGATGGACTTGACGGCGCTGGCAGTGGTCAGCATTCAGCTTTTTGACAAAGACGGCAGCGTTATCCGCGTTTCAGATCCGATCCACATCTCCGTGCCGCTGCCGTCAGACACCCGAAACAGGATGGCCACGAGTGTGCCTGCTTGGCTGTATCAGCCAAAGACGGGTAAGCTCTGTGCTAAAACTGACAAATAGTCTTTTTTTTAAAATCTAAACTACATGTACGACTGTACTTTGAGGCCGCTGATCATTTTCTTTGCTCCAGGGCTGTGGGTTCGGAACGGGACGGGCTACATCAAAAAAGACGGGACGCAGTTTGTCTGGAACGTCGTGGTTCCTCAGATGGGATACTGGTTGGCTGCCTTTCCGACATCTTCAGGTATTGACATTGAAACGGCTGTTATTGGTAAAATGCTGACTAGTGACTCTTCATGTGCCTTTGCACTGCTGTGGTAACAAGAAACTGCAGAAGCCTTTATTATAAGATCCACCTTAATCCTGTAGGGAATTAGTCCCGCAGGAAATGACTTCTCTGCATTTGACCCATTCACTCAGTGAAGCACTGGGCTGCTGTCAATCCAGCGCCCGGGGGGGGGGAACAGTGCCTTGCTCAGAGGTGCCTGAGTGTGGCCATTTATTGGATTTGAGCCCCCGATCTTCCGATCAAGCGCTCTACCTACTGAGCTATCTCCTCCCCCCATTGCAAATGTCCTGTTCAATTAAAAGTATTAACCCATATGCTTTAAAAATTTGTAATGTATGCATTGTATAAAATTCTTTTTGAAATAGGGAAGTCTAAACAACAAAATTATAATTTATAGAGCAAGGTCATTTTGTAGGATGCGTTTAAATAGCCTTGAGTTTGAAGCATTGATCGTATGAAAAATGATAACTTCCTTAAACTTGTGTCCTTTCTTAATGGCCACCAGGGGGTGTGTCCTCTGGCTGAAACAGACACCAAGATGGTGACGGCAAAACCAGCGGGGTGACATCATGTAGCTATCATGAGCTGAACCAAAGTTCATCATTAGTTGTGCAATATAAGCACAGATTACGTTGCATGTGAGTAAAAGTCTGAGGACCACAAACGTTCCAATACCCCATCTGCCTTTGCACTGGTGGCGGCTAACTATCAAGCAGGGCTGATAACATTAAAATCATATTACAAATCATCAGAACCAAAGAAGGTAGAGAGGTCACCTGACAGACTGTGCTTGAAGTTTCGACCTATGGTAATGTTTAAATGTGGAGATGAGATGTATCAATGTAACAAAACTGTGTCAGTGCCCGATTATTTCATGATCAATGTAAATCGAATTCTTTCCTCCACACTCACGTTACAGACGAACTAACTAGCAGTTGTTGGGACAGTATATTAGGGACATGACATGCTGTGAATGAACCTTTGCAATGATGTCTTGCAGGTTTGGGTTTGTCTCATCCAGGCTTGAGGGATATCACAACCTACCACACCCTGTTCCTGCTCTCCATCCTGGGATCGTTGGCCCTGCTGGTGCTCATCCTGCTCTGCGTGTTGCTCTACTACTGCAGGTGTGGGGAGCATAGGTCCAGGTCTCACTTTTAGGTTTCTATTCGTAGCAACAAACGTGGGTTGATTTTAGTCCTGTAAAGCCTTGTTTTTTTTTCTTCTCTAATCTTGGCTCTGTGTGATATTAGTAGAGTAGACAGCTATATATCATAATATTAGGAACACACCCACCTGCTGTTTATGAAGGGCAGCCAATTATAAGAAAAATGGCTTACCAGAGCAAAGGCTAAAACAGCTGGTTTTAAATGTGGGCTTAATTAAGGTTAGAAGAAAGCTTATTATGAGCAGTGAATTGTGCAAAGATACTCTAGTAGAGATGTTTTTTCTTTTTTACTATAAAATAACATATAAAAAATTAGTTAATTAAGTTTCTTGTGCACAATAAACATTCATATTTTATTTGAAATTGAACTTGAACAAATTCAGGGATCTATTATTTACTGCAGTACACAAATAATCCACCAGAGGGCAAAATGTGCGTCAGATAGTGTACAACTGTTTTTCTTTCCCCCAGTGACGTACTTATCATGCTTATGATAAAGGTCTTAAAAACTGGCTTTACGGGGTTACGTTCCTGCTTTATTAGACACTTTTTGAAATCCCACCCCTCTTTTTAGGAGCTGTTTTGCTTCTTTCTGACTTTCAGTTTTTATCTTTCAGGCGCAAGTGTCTGAAACCACGTCGACAGCAAGGCAAACCTCACACGTCTAATCTAAATGGCGCTAAGAGAGACCAGGGCACGTCCACGTCACGGCTAAATCTGATCTGTGGAGGCCATGTCGAATCAGGCCCCTCCAATGACAAATCTGACTTGTCACCATCGCGAGACTACCAGAGTTCAAGGGAGGAATTAACTAAGCACGTTCCAGCCCACATGCTGCGACACGCAAAGGGTAAAAACGCTTCAGGTTCCCAGCGGGGTGAAAGCTTCCCCATGAAGGTTACACGTGCCACTGAGACCAACAACTTGGACAGCCCTTTGTTGCATGACGACTACAACCGGAACTACAGCCCCAAAGACAACAAGGAGTCCGACTATCACAGACACCACAACGCCAACGACAATCGAGGGTACTCCTCCGATCCCCCGTCCCCACCTCGCTTTCAAGGCTACGTCCCAAGCCAGTCCGACAAGCCTCCGGATTATTCTGCAGCAGCAGCAGACAGCCTTGCCCGACCTACTTCCCTCAACACCCAACCAGGTCAGATCATCTTCTGCAGCTCCATTGACCAGATGAAGGAGAACATGTACCGCAGCATGGTGCCAACCCTGGTTATTCCCGCCCACTACATGCGCCTACCATCTGAGTTTTCTGGCAAAGATGGCAAGGACCAGAAGGATCAGGACAAAGATGGCACACAGATGGGAGGAGGCCAGCAGCACCATCACCACCACTCCCAGAAACAAGGCCAGCAGCAGCAGCAAGGGGGATCTCAAGGTGACGACTCTGAGGAACCAAGCTGGGCATCTGACTCGTCCGGGGGTCCTGTGACCATCCCAGTGCTGTTCAACGATTCCACCATGGCTCAAATGAACGGGGAACTGCAGGCTCTGACGGAGAAGAAGCTGCTGGAACTTGGAGTTAAACAACACCCACGGGCTTGGTTCATCTCTCTTGATGGTCGCGCTAACGCTCACGTGCGCCACTCCTACATAGATGTTGGCAATGACCTCAGTGGCGGTGGTGGATTTGGAAGCGGCTCCAGCAGCACTCCGCGGGATGTCAACCTGGAACCGCCTCTGGAGGCCCAAGAGCGAAAATCAGCTGGAAATAGAAAGGGAAAAGATGAGCGCTGGGGAACGGGAGGGCGGAAGGGCCACGGTGTTAGCAGCAGCGGTGGGAAGAGTTACTCCAAGCTGGCCTACCCTGACCACAGCGAGCCCAGCAGCAGTGAGGGACGTCCCGTTTCTCCAGAGGAGAACTCCCTAACCCCTCTTCTGGACGAAGGCCCGTCCTCCCGAGGATCCACCATACCTAGAAGAGGACGCAGCCGCGTGAACAGCAGCCGCAGCAGCAACAGCGAGAACCGCCGCGACTCCATGACCAGTCCAGAGGATGACTCCGAAGACAAAGATGAGAACAAGAAGAGCCCCTGGCAGAAGATCGAAGACAGGCCTCTGATGGTCTTCCACCCCAGGAAGTGAGCTTTTTGAATGAACACTGGAACTATAACCGCCTTGTGAGAGGGCAGTCTTTCACATCACCGAGAGGGAGGTCACAATAAGCACAGCCACTGCTCCACCAATCCATATCCAGGTTGTTGTTTGACCTTTGTGTTTGCCAGTTACTCTCGTAGCCTCACTGTCAGTTAATCCCTCTGGTTTCCACTGAGTTGTAGATTGAAATCTGTCCAGTTTATTGTGAACCCTGTCTCCTATCACCTGTCACTGAACCATGGTCTGAGCCATTGCACATACTAACTGTGGAAATAGCCATTTTATAGAGCAAAATATAAGAATAGAGCACTTGCTAATAATTTGATAACTTACTGATTGATACTTACAGAGTATTTGGAAGTGGATGGCATTTTTTTTAATTGGACTGATGGAAATTTTTGGCAAATTAGGTTTTTTCTCTGGACTAATTCTACCCAAATGCTCACAATGACGGTAGAAGATGTGAGCTTCTTTTTTCTTGTCTACTCCAAAACAGCTTCCCTGTCTGAAGAAGTTGTGAAAGTTTATCCTCGAGTCGTTGTGAACAGATTACAGAAATATTATAAAGTCCAACGTGAGACTTGCATTTTGCTCCTTCAGGGATGTTCTTGATTTCCTCTTCCTCCTGTACTGTGTTCATGTGTTGTAATTACTTACTCAAATAGTAATGATTTGAACTGTTCAGCATCATCTCCATCTTCTCTGTAATATCACAGTGATCTACTGTACAATTTTGCCAAAAGCACGCATTTCTGCCTTTCTTCTCTTGTTGAGAGTTTTGGCCAGCAGACACTTTCTTGCGTTTGGGTCATTCCAGTAAAAATCAGTCAGTGCCTCCCACCGGACCCCGTTTGAATCAACTGTTAGCATCTATAATGAAGAAATGTAAGCCCACAAAATACATAGGACTGGTTTAAAATTCTTCTCTTTTGAATTCACATTAACCTCCTAAGACCCAAACTCGTTCATGGCATGCATTTTTAATTTCTCTTTGCTATTTGTGCTGATTGGGACCTGTTGAATGTAGAAACAAAGAATTACCAGATTTTTTTTTTTTACCTGATTTTTTTGTTCCTGAGAAAAATGATATCCACATATGAGGACATCCATCCATCCATCCATCTTCTGCCGCTTATCCGGGGCCGGGTCGCGGGGGCAGCAGCCCAAGCAGAGAAGCCCAGACCTCCCTCTCCCCAGCCACCTCCTCCAGCTCATCCGGGGGAACACCAAGGCGTTCAATCGAACAGTGGCAGTATAATGTCCTCGTAAGAGGATATCAGGCCCTTGTAGAGCAAAATGCTGTATTTTGGTTTAAACAACCCAAAATGTGATGTCCACATATGTGGACGCCCAGGTCCTAGGAGGTTAAAGCTCTGTTAAAAACTTCAGTTTCACACCCACTCTGTCACAACCGAAAGCCAAAAATCTTCTAGACCCTGAGGGTCTCAGAATGACTGGATGCTCTGAGTTTAAGCCAGCATATGAGAACACCTGCGCTGAACCAAAAGTCACGGCCAAAGAAAATCTGTAGACCATCGAGGATTTTGAAAAACTTCTTTAGAAGCTAAAATTGTTTGATAAATGTAATTTATTCAAATGATTAAATCCCACCCACTGGGTGATATGATCCGTACAAGTTCACTCAAAATGCACATTTTTGCAGTTTTTTTCTGGTGAATTATTAGAGTTGGTTATGTAAAAACTTTGTTCAGTAAAAGCAATAACATGGCTTTCGATTGTGACACTTGGAGATGATGTAACATTGATTTGGTCACGGTTTCTAACATTTTAAATGTATTTTTTCACATTTATGATGTTAAAAACTCAAGTAAAAGCCTGTGTACTTTGAGGGCCCTTAACATGGGGAGTATTTATAGAATGGAGGTAAAAATTTGCATGGCCTAATTAAATTTGAGGGAAAAAAACAGCCGTGGAAGCTTCTGAGGGGGTCAGGTGGGAATATTTTTTTTCTTTCCAGATTTGGCTGATTTTTTTTTATGGAATGACCCATTTATCTTGTGTAAATATATGCCCAGATATTCGAAAGACCATTTGGTATAGAAAGGTTGCATGCATATGAATGTATGAAATAAACAGAAGGCACCAAAAGCCCTCCCCTCCCAAGTTCCTGCTGTGTAGACAACCCCTAAACGCCAAGAAACAAGCGTAAGTCCAAACGGCTTTTACTTGAAGACTTACTACTTAGGAAATATCCTACTGAGATCAGCGGGGGTTGCCTGTAGACAGAGCCTGAACCACTTCTCTCCTGTAAGTGCCTTCTTTCACATAGGATCGAGTGATAGGCATGCCGGTCCCTTTTTAAAATGCAGTCAGCGGTCACCTAAACTCACTGTCGAGATCGGCAGGCACTGATAAGCACACTGCATTGCGGTAACAACAACAGCAACACGCGTCACTCTGGGGAGCATTCCTGCCAAAACAGACAACTTTTCTTGCGGCTATTTTAATTTCTTGTATCTATCCTCTTTTTTCACCAAACCTGTAAATGGTATGATCTATATGAGATTTTATGTGTATACAATGTGCATGTTAAATGTAGAATAGGGTGTTTTTAATGATTTTTTTTTTTTAAAAACTATTATTATTGATAACAAGGATGTTTGGCACAAAATGATGCATTGGACTGTGTTGCCAAATGAACTTCATGAAGATACACTGACTTTTCCCTTAATCCAGTTCTAACGAAATTCACTTCCGGTCGTAAATGTTTACAACGATAACATACTGACCAACGCGCTCCTGCTGTTACTAGCATCACCACTGCCTATTCAACAACTGTGAACTCAGAGAGGCTGGCGGCTGTTTTGTTGGTGGTTTTTTGCAGAGTAATGGGTTGCTTATGAAGGGGAAACGGCTGTATAAAAGTCATGCTGACATGTTGGTCCTTTGTACCATTCGCTTGCTGTTCATAAAGCCTGTGTCAGTAGCCTACAAGCAGAACAAGCTGAAAATGTGGTGTAACTCAAAGTCTGAAGAATAGCACAACCATGAATCGAATCCTGCTGAAATGTTGCGTCCACTGCTGTAAGTGTACTTTTATTTTTTTTTAACCAGATATGAAAAGTATTGAGTTGTGCAATCGTGGCTTTTCTTGCTCGTTTATGTTTTGAATATGGAGGGTCTTCTTAGATTTGGTGAATGATTTGACACCGAATCCCTGAGAGGAAGCTTCAGATCTGGCAACCTACCGTGCTGGATGTTTTTGATAGTACTTGAGAGCGTCAAGAGGACTGAGCTGTAGGCCTTCATCCTGTGCAGTAAATCATCGGCTTCATTCACCTGGTCAGTTGTTTGTAAACTGTAAATTGATTCAACTTTCTGTACATGAGACAAAATAGAAATAAATTTGTCCCCACGGTCTGTCTGTGTTTGGGGTTTTATTTTGAAAACCATATCAAAACTAGCCTCTAATTCGGTAAAATAAATAAATAAATAATAACAATAATAATAGCAAACTCAAACTCTTGGAAAGGTGCATGTAGCAGAACAAACAGAGATGGCAAAACGATGTTCTAGCAAAGGATATTGACCACAAGGGAAGAGGAGGAACAGCTGGAGGGAAAGCAACAGCTGAAAGGATTCAAGACCAAAGATACAATGAAAGTAAATCTAAATACAAAACACAACTGAATCAAGAAGCATCTACACAGTGAATTGCTAGCAGAGGCAAAAACTTGACAAAAAGTTACAAGAATAAAGTAAACCTGACATATCAAATGTTTATAAAACTTAATGTTTAGAAATAAAACAATTAATTGTGAAAAAAGAAATTTCATATTAAAATAAAGCAAAATGCACAATAATGTTCTGAATCTTCTAATCACCCAGGAGTGGGACATATTCACATTTATTTAATCCCACCCCTTCTTCATAAGTGCTGAAGTATTGTTTCAGTTTCCGTATTGATAAAAACTTAAGTAACAGCAGCATGCATATTTGTAATTGCACCGAATTTATGAACTGTTTGAATGCAACATATTATCATATATAGTTTTTAAAATTCCACAGTTTTATTTCTGCACATCAAAGATAAATACTTCCAATTATGGAATTTTGACTACAAAAGTAGAAATGGGATATAAAAATAAATATTTCTTTGAAATTCAAACATCATCATCTTTTTATTATATCTAATAATGACCATATATTTTAAGGTAAGTTTTTTTTTTTGTTTCCACACACAAACACAAAAGCCTTTTCTGGTAGTATGCAAATCAACAGGCTTGACGCTTTCAATGATAACCTCATTCTCTTACAGAAAACATGCTTTCAGTAGTTTGTGCTGTTTGAATTTTCACCACAGTGTCGTCGGCTTTTGCAAATTAAGACTAATAATAAAATAAATAATAAGTAAATTTAATATTTTATTTTGTGTTGTTTTATTGTTCTAACTCTGGAATAGGGCTGGGACAACGCGTCGACCCAATCGATTACGTCGACGTAAAAAATTTGCGAGGATGCATCATCACTTTCAAAAAAACACATGGCGGCAGCTAGTAGCGGTAACACGTCGACTTAAACCACGCCCCCCGAACACGCAGTTCTACAGTATGGGGATATTTTAACCGAAAAGGAAGCGATTCAGTCTTTGCCGGCTTTGTAAGGTGGAAATGGCCGATCATAAAGCGACCGTAAGTTTTGAACTTTGTTACTAACGCTGGTTTTTACCCTTTAATTCATCCAGACACCCCCCACGTAGACACACACTCAGAGATAAACACCCAACCTCCGTAAATGCAAAACTCATTTAAGCTGCTTAGCAGTAACATATATTAGATTATATTAGACATATTAGATTAATCGATGCATCGAAAAATTAATTCATCGAAAATAATCGTTTTGCCCAGCCTTACTCTGGAACGCTGCAGTGTACTGGCCCTTTAAAAAGCTAGCCTGAAGAGTCACGTGTCAGGCGTCATGTGATATAAGTATTCTCAGACGGCGCTGTTTGCTTTGTGCTTTCTGGGTGTTGCAGACGCTACATCAAACGGTACATGTGTGTGACCGTTCAGACGAGGTAAGAGGATGGTTTCCGTTTCCTACGCGGATTTAGAAAAAAAATAAAACACCCGCTTAACTTCATTTAAACCAGCTAGCTTTGTTCTTAGCTGCCTAACCTGCTAAGCTAACTTGTGTTTGTTAGTATAAAAGCTACCGTTAGATAGCTCGCTCCTTTCAGCTGACTTTTCTTTTTTTTCTCCCTGTAATATGATTCAGTATTTCCTAAAAGAATAACAGTGTGACAGTGTTCTGTTGTTTTTCAGGAGTATGCAGAAAAGTGCCCGGTGGTGATAACTAATAAACCCTTTCTACCTGCTCTCAGCTCAGGATTCGTGCTAGTCATGGTAAATATCCCCCCGTATATATTGCTTAAGTGTTGGATTTGTAGAGAGAGAGAGAGAGAGAGTGTGTGTGTGTGTAAACAAGTGGGTGGAGAGCGACTAAACCCCATCTCTGAGCGTTACCATATACTATGGCTGCACAGGTGAAGCTTAACAATCTCTCACATTATGAAATGTTGCCGCTCTGCCTTTACCGAGGACCGTAATGTTGATCTTTTATTGAAATGTGAGCTTAACGTGTGTTTACAAAGAAACTAGACCTCCCATTGTTGCCCTGTTGGTGCAGCTTTTTCTTATCTGCTCTCTTTTGCTTTGTACCAGATCTGTTTGTGTGCCCTTTTTATTTATTTTGCAATCCCACGTTGGATTTAAATGGGTGCTGTGGTGTGGCAATGTTAAGTATGTCTGTGTCGGTTCAGTTGTCTGGGTCATGGTAGTCTTTAAATACGTCCTAAGGGTTTGAAGACATTTCACTTCTCGTCAGTTTGAGAACAACTGTTGGAGAGGGAATGCTGTCCTTTCACACCTTGCCTCAGGTGACTGACATGATGCTGGGGTGCAGCAATGCCTGAGGTTTCATTTGTCTGCTCCAGTGACAGGATTGACCTACACAAACTGTTTGGGTCACAGCTCCCAAAATGACCCGGGACTCAACCAGTTTTTGTAAACCTGAGAAAACTTGGTAGAAACTAGAAAAGACTACGTAATTGATCTGTCGTGAGCTGGCTTGTGCTGCTGCTCTTGTTGGCATTGAGCCAAACTGATCTTTGTGGATTTAGCAAACTGCGTTCAGTCAGATATAAACAGAGGTTATATGACTGCTTTCCAGTTTGTAACCAGTGTGAAGATGAGTTAACAGTTAGAATCTGGCAGCTGAAACTAAAGTTGATTACCTGTTTATATTTTATTTAATGATTTCTACTCTTGAACTAAATGCCATGAGCAGCACACCGCTCCAGTGTTGAAAGACATTTGGCGTTATGAACTAATCGACTAACTTCAGCAACACGTTACTTCTAGATCTGCTGTCAGATTAAGACGGTGGATCTGTACATGATGGTAATTAACAGAAGCCAGGACACATATCACATGTCAGCATCCTGAGCAGCCCCTAATCTCATCTTCCCCCTCCTGTCTGATCGTTTCTTTCTCTTCTCTCTCTGAGACTATTGCACATTAATATTTTATTCTTGGACAGCCTCTTTAAAGATCAGGCTCCCCCTGGTCTTTGAAATTTGCATGCATGTTGCTAACGGTGAGGGCGACGTTCTTTATATCCACGGCATCAGCTTGAATGAAAGGCAGACTGCAGCACATGGACAATAGAGTTCATTGTATATGTCCTACTGAGTGCTGCTTGTTTCTTTTTAAAGGCTTTTATCCCGTTGTTAGGATTCAAACTCAAAATACCACAAATAAAACTTAAATTGATCCATCTTTGTAAGCTTCATCCTCCCTCACCCTGTGTGCCAAACTAAAGCACTCATTGTTAATCCAGCCTGCCTGTCGCTATTACAAACTAATGTCTCACTAAGGTAAAGATTACACAAAAGAGAAGGACACAATTTAATAGAAACTTTAGAAATACAGGCGGCACGGTGGTTGGCACTGTTGCCTCACAGCAAGAAGGTCCTGAGTTCAATTCCACCATCAGGCCGGGGTCGTTCTGTGTGGAGTTTGCATGTTCTCCTCGTGTACTCCGGCTTCCTCCCACAGTCCAAAGACTTGCAGTTTATGGGGATAGGTTAATTGGGAGCTGAAACTAAAGCTTGGCAACCCTAAATTGCCCATAGGTGTGAATGCGAGATTGACTGAGTGTGAATGGTTGTCTATGTGTGTTAGCCCTACGACAGACTGGTGACCTGTCCAGGGTGTACCCCACCTCTCGCCCCAAGACAGCTGGGATAGGCTCCAGCGACCCTGAAAAGGATAAGCGGATGCGAATGGATGGATGGACTTTAGAAATACAATGACATAAAATCTTAAAATGGAATACAATGATTCTAGTAGAACAGGAGCTCACTGAGTTAACTGGGTATTGAGGTATAAAGTTTGAAAGGTTTCATATGGCTGCACTCATGACAATAGAAGCGAATGCCGTCAGTAACTGATATGGATGCTTTCCACAGAGTGAGATGCAAAAAACAAAACCAACCCCAGCGTAGTACAAAATATGAAATTGACATTCGAAACAGATGCATGAAAAACGCGGTTTTAAACGTGTTTCATGTGATCAGCCCTTTCACATTCTCGGTGCAGAGTTTGCAAAAGATGAGAAGTCCTCAACTAGAGCAAGACGTGTTTGTTGAAACTTGGTCTCGAGTGATGGCGCTGTAAAAGGCAAGCTTCACTTTCATATTCGGGCAGTTTCAGGCGCAGGCTGTCAACTTCCATCTCTGAAGTTTTTGTTTTCAGAGTAAGGGTCAATCTTTTAAATCTTATGAAATGTCTCGAGCTGCCATACTTGACTTGTAATTCGAGTGCCTCACTTTACATCCATAAGCTTTTCTAACATTTAAAGCATGTTTGGACCACATGAAGCCTTGTTAACAAGCTTGCGCTTGAAGAGGCTGCATCAGACAAACCTCTTATATTCAAATTAAAGCATCTCCATAAACTGCAACTGTGTGGCCCGGAGTGTGAGATCCCGGCCACAGAGGCTCTCCTGGCTGTATACCAATCATGCAGTTCGTACTGTAATTAAATTATACTTAATGAGGAAATGCTTGTGCTTTCAGCTCAGAATTACACCTCCTCAGAAGCATCCAGACTTTTAAGAGCTGTTTCAGACGATCTCGTGTGTGTGTGTGTGTGTGTGTGTGTGTGTGTGTGTGTGTGTGTGTGTGTGTTGTTGTTTTCTCGTGCTTTAGTCTACTTTGAGCTGATGTTACAACTCCCAACTGTCCAAACAGTCAAATAAAATGTGAGAATTAAAGACCAGCGAGTCCTAAACTCGGTTATTTGAATGTGTTACAAAAAAGCCAAGGCTGAGTCGCCATACGGTGATTCATTTTTGAATTGGACAACAAAACAGTTTGAAGCCAAAAAGGCATTTATTAAAAAAATAAGTGCATCGCAAACTAGAGTTACAGCTTAACAATCTGTATCCATTCCCGAGTCTTCATTTGAGGAAAAACAAAGATGAACGAGCACTTCCTGGAACAGTGATGCTATTTTTCTGCACACTTAATTGGTCTGTAGGCGGTGATCTCATACCTGTTCTCTAATGTGGAATCAAACCAGCACTGGAGCAGATAATAATGTGACCATGTACTCAGGAAGAAGTGAACCACCTTCATAATATGGAAAACTTTATTTTGCTTTTTTTTTTTTTTTTTTTTTTTTTTTTTTTTTTTTTTTTTTTTTTTTTTGTCTTTCTATCTGGAAAGATGAAACCTAAACTCACTGCCTGTAAAATGTATAGCAATGAAATTTAATCACAAACTTGTGACAGCAGGAATGTTTATCTGGGACAAAAGTCACTAGTGTATTCTCCACCCCCCCCCCCCCCCCCCCCCCCCCCCCTTTTTT
>VURO01050552.1:57470-67883 GCA_015108175.1 Pelvicachromis taeniatus | reverse complement strand
AAGATGCTGTTGTGATGCCTGGGGTGCTGTAGACATCCAGCAGTGATGTCTTGATAAATCGAGCAGATATTTGAAGTTTACACAGCTACATTCTCGCCTGAAAATATCTTAAAAGTTTATTTTGTGACCCAGAAAGAGTCATATTTAAAAGTTTTTAGCAACACTTCTATACCATTGCTGCGTTTGAGTTTTGGACAAAAAGCATTCTGGGATATTTAGCTATACCACACAAGTACGCATATTGAGACAGGCCCCTAATGTGTCTGTGTGCTAATAGATAGTAGATCAATGGCTAATGTTAGCATGTGTGCTGGCCACGTTATGATTTATGATGGCTGTTAAATACTTGAATGTTGGGGCAGCGGGAACTTTACTAACCTCTCCCAATTCCTTATAAAATGTTGTTCAGTGCCGTGAACATCAGCTTCTTCAACTCTTAGTTCAAATAGCACCACTGCAGGCGGGTAGTGAAGCTGTGTGTGTGTGCTGTGTGTCAACTGGAGGAGGTGAAGATGGCATATTTTTAGTATCAATTAGCATGTGAGTATAAATTTTTTAATTTACTTTCATTTTAGTTTCGATCACTTCACCATTACTGTAATACTGGGAACACTAGAAGGTATCACTTTTTTTTCATGTTTAAGCTTGTTTAACAGGTGGTGTCAGGACTTGTTTGGTTGCTGTCTGTAACTTTTTCACAGTAAATACTTTAATCTTAATTACTTAATAATCTTTTTTTTTTGGTAATCAGTTTATTTCCTGTAGAGACTCACTGTCTTCACTTTAAATCACAGCAGCGTCATCTTTACTGCTGCTATGCTTTCTTTTTAGAGTAAAACAGAGGCAAAACTTGTGTTGTCCAGCATAACCACTCTTACTTTTTTCCAGCTGGCCTGAAATATGTTTTTTTTTTTTTTGCTGGTATCAGACCATCTGGCCATTAGTTAAGCTGAAAAATTAGACTATATATCAACTTCATTAATGGAAGTGCGGACCAGTGGGGTTGCTGCCCCTTTGTCTCTGGTGTCCTTGGCCACCCGAGTCCTCCTCTTTGCTAACCTGTTTTAACAAATGTTCTTCATTACAAACAAATGTTTAAATGAGCTGAAATAACAAAAAACCCAAAACAAATTTTCACTTCATGTCACATTTCGATTTCTTACCCCGTAAGTTTTCATGCAGTGGTGCCATCTCTATAACACACTTCATATTTAATCGGTACACTCCCATACGGTAGGTATTTGCTCAGATACAGATGCCATATTTAGGAGATAATTATTTGCTTAAAACATCATGAACACAGCTCTTAGTGAGCCTGTGTACTGTCCATCACAGCATGTGTTCATGTAGACACTAAGTAAGACATGCAATGGGCATCCAGGGAGGTGAGGAAAATGCATGTTTTTATTTTCTACCAAACACAAACACACAAATGATCCCTTCAGCTATCACAATAACTTCTAATAAATTATTCCATCACCACACCCTGCCCCAGCATGCCTTGCTTATTACCCTCCCATGTACTTTCCTGGGTCGTGCAGAAAAAGGAGAGTTAAATACCTGTGCCTCCAGTTTCATTAACATGGTCAGAATGGTGAAGGAGTATGTGTGTACATTTGAGTGTGTGCAGGCAAAAGAGAAGTAAGGAGGGACGCTGAGAAGATGAGTCCTTCCTGGGACAAGTGTTCTTCCAAGTGGCGGATGGAGAGCCTGGGCAATTAAAGGGTTAAAGGTGTCTGGGGCGCCCTCACCCCCACGGAATGACCAAATATGACCTCCAGCCAGGGGGATTGAGAAGAATGACGAGGTGGAGGATGTTGGATACAATGGGTTTTGGAGAGTGGAAGCTTGAATGGTGCGTTTGGTGGAATCTGAATAATCAGGAGCGAATTGTAGGAGTTAGACTCAACAAAGATTGGAGGCTGTGGTTTGTGGAATTCACGGCAAGTTAGGGAGCAATGGGCAACACCTCGTCTTAACATACAGCATGAAAATTCAAAGCAAGAGTACTAAACAGCCAGATGTGAACTATACGATGAGGAACTTTGCACTATTTCAACAACGTTGAATAAATCCCCATTTAATCTAATGGTGCTCATTTCTAAATTGAGCACCATCAGATTTTCTTGCATTTCTTCCACTGTATCTTTGTGCCAAATGTAAAGCATTTTTCAATTCTTAAATATATAACATATTCTAGTATTATTACTTAGTTCCTAAAAAAGTTTTTTTTTTAGATATCTCAAAAACTAACATCCATGGATGGTTCACACAGAGGATGAATCTTACTAATTTTGATGATCTCCCTACTTTCCTGTGGGAGTTCTCATGGCATCCACTCAGAGGTTCAGTATGGAGAGGCCAGCTAATACAAGCAATACAGCAATACAGCACTCCCTTGCTAGGTTACTCTCTCTGCCATATGTTAGGAACAACAGAGGTGTAGGTGATGACACTGAGAAAACGGGTAGGTGAATATAGAGAGGAAGAGGTACTGATATGAAAGAGGAAGTTGAAAGGCGTTTGCTAGGATGAGAAGGCAGGGACTGGGGCTGGAAAGGACCTAGGGGAGTGTTGGTAAGAAGGGGTTTGGGAGATCTAAGTCAGGGACTGGGATGCAAGAAAGGGAAGGAAGGAAGAAAGAGATGACTCACGGCCTGGTTGGAAGAAAATCAGTGGCATGGATTGGCAAACAGGGAAAAAAGGGATCGGGAGCAAGGGAGATTTGGAGGAGAAAATGTTGATAAGGAGCAGGTTGAACATTATAGTTTATAGACAATTATGAGGAAATCAAGGATAAAAAATAATTTGGGGAACTTTATAGTGATTGAAATGAAGATGGCAGCATAACAAAAAGCCCCTTTCCTTTTTTTTTAAAGAGTGTAAATAAATGATGGTGAGGATCTTTTAAGTGTGGAATATCAGGGTAACATTTTAGTTATGGATCGCTGTGAGTTGTCGAGATGAAGGTGGTGATGGAACATCGAGAAAGACCTGCTGATATGATGACACACGTGATGACAACCAATGCAGAAATAGTGATGAAAATGAAAATGAGGCGACTGACAGACAACAGAAAAGACTGGGAAAAAAAGATGGACAGAAGGAGAAACGGGGACAGAGCGAAGGGAATACTGGACAAGTGGGGATGATGAGCTCTGAAGCAGAGCAGACAGAGACAACAGGAGGGTGAAAGCTGGGCTTCGCCTTGTGTATTGGATGTACACGGCTGACTGGTCTTTCTGTCAATGGTTAAATGTGTGTGTGGGTGTGGAAGGAGAGTGGAGAAGATGAAGAGGAGGATGGGAAGGGGAACTTACGTGAAGGCGAAGGCCACCAGAGCACCACTAACCACTATAAAGTCCAGAATGTTCCACAAGTCACGGAAGTAGGATCCCTCGTGGAGAAACAAGCCCAGCACCACCATCTGGAAGACAAGGATTGTGCTCAGTATGACACATAAACACACATATGCAGGGACACAGGCGCACAGACTTTACCCTCTAAAGCACGCTGGTCTTAACAGATACAGAAACACACACACATACAGAGGACACCTCACACAACTGCACAAAAAAAAATGCACAAAATATAGAGTCACACATAGTCGCACTGTGATACTTTGTTACCTTGATCAACATTTCAAATGTGAAGACGGCTGTGAAAACGTAGTCAAAATTACGCAGCACCTGCGGAGAGACACAACAGATAAATTAACATATTAGAGAGAGAGCAGATGAATCAGAGTGAGAAAAGATGTGACAAACAGAGGAGAGATTGGCAAAGAGGAAAAAAAGTACACACTAGAAAGACAATAATCCCTAAACCTATTCTAGGTTTCCATTTTCAAATTTTATTTATTATAGATTGTTCTAAATTTTTTCTGTTTTTTTCTGTATTCACCTGTCCTCCACATTTTCTAAATCCTGATTTAATGTAATAACAGAGAAAGAAAAGTTAGTGAATATCAAATCTCCATAAAGAAATGTGTTGATACATGCTCAGTCATCCAGGTAAGGAAATATGTCTTTATGGAAATCCCCCAAAGTTGATTCTGTTCATCGTTACGTAGCGTTTTCAGTGGGATAAATGTTCACTCTCAGCTGACTGCAGATTTTCCCAACCATCCATCTGCGTAATGAATGAAACTAGCACCACTGACGATGATCAAAAATCATCATGATTAATGATGAATATTGTTCATCAGTGGTGGTAGTTTCAGTTATTATGCAATTGTACTGTTGATAAGGTTGGGGAAACCTGCTTTGATGAACAGAATCAATTTTTTGGGAGTTCCAAAAAGAGATATTTGCATATGATCCAATGTAGCCAATGGACTACATTAGAAATGGAAGCTTTCTGGTTCGCATTGCTACTGACCAATCCTGTTTGAGTAAGCTTTGGTTGGATGCAAGCAAATAAAGTCAGATGGACCCGGAAATCTTGTATGCCGGATATAAACTGTTAGTTGCAAAACTGCTAAATATCTGCCTTGTAATTACTCCTCGTTGTCACATGTGGGTGTTATCAATAGGTATGCAAAAAGGAAATATTAATTAGGTGATACCTATGATTAATATGTATTATGAACAGTTTAGCTGTAGCCAAATTCCTCTAGCCCTAGCACAAGCCATTATTAATAATCACTATTATTAATGCTGACCGCCTCACTGACAAGATTTATTAACAATCTAATAACTTTACTTTAGGACCATATACTATATACTATTCCCAAATCTTGCTAAAAGTTCTCAAAATCTCCTGAGTGTTGAGACATTGTTCATTAGATCTGTTGTAGATATAAAACATTATCAAAAAAAAAGAACGATGCAGACAGAAAAACACAAACACATAGTCGTTTCTCACATCGTTTTGCGGTGACTTAGGGTTGACAGGGTCCTCTGCAGCGAGAGCGATGCTGCTCATGGCGATGACACTAAGGATGGTGAACTCAAAATACTTCAGAGTCAGGATGTAGTGACAGCACTTCCGAAACCTGGTGCAAACACACAGATGCATGTGCATGTTGACAAATAAAAAACAAAAAAACACAACACACTAAATATTAAATATGCCTGTAAAGAAAAACTTTCTCACATACACACACACACACACACACACACACACACACACACACACACACACACACACACACACACACACACACACACACACACACACACACACACACACACACACCCACACACAGAGAGTATATATACTTACGGGTTGGTGGTGGACATTATGAAGCAAGAGCTATAAGGAGGCATAGGTTTGGGGCCATCTTCATCTCCACCCTCGCTCTCCTCCTCTTTCTTCTCCTCACTCTTCTTCTGGTCGGTGTTGGCGTTCTTGTTCACTAAGTGAATCAAGGAAAGAACACATGGAGGACTCAGAATTGACAGACACAAAGAGGTCACTTTTGTCAAAAAAAGACTGATACTGTACTGTCATTAACAGTGACATGGTTTTCAGTACAGTCAAAAACATGTTTCTTTTTTAATTAAACTGATAAAAAAGTTACACTGGGGTGCAGTATTATAGTGAACTGCTCAGGAAGGACCACTGGAGGGCAGTCTTTACTGGTAGAACAGGCAGCAGCCTGGACACAGTGGTGACCCAGCACTTGGTATAACATAAAAAGAAAACTGCATCCATGCAGTTTAGTATTGATAAAAAGGTGGAGGCCAGACACCAGTCTATTGCCATATCTACGTGTATACAAGTGCAGTTTATTGACCACATTGTCCACGATCCTATGTCCGTTCAGTAAACACAGGTAGCTGTGGCTGCAAAAATTATCAGGCATTATTGGAGTGCAAGGAGTGCATATTGTTATAGAAGGGTACCTGCCAGATAAGTTATTCGTAACTGTCCGCTACATATACCGTGTCCTATGTACCACTGTGCACCGGTAGATCTCCTTGTACATTGTGATGATGAAAGGACAGAAAAAGAGAAACTGGGGAATTTAGCTCCCAAATCCAGTATGAAGTACTGCAGGCTATACCAGCAATTGAAGAGAGCACTGAAATCTTCTGGAAAAGTAGCTTTAAAACTGTATCATGGCATCAGCTCTACATTTTTTTTCTTTAAAAAATACTCTGACAAAATATCATGAAGGTATAATGGCATCAAAAATAGATTACATTTCAAGATTACAATCTGACCCATAAAAAACAAAACAAAACACTCTTTTATACATTTTTGATGTGTTTCTCGAGGAGTTCTCTAACTTTACAGTCAGTAGTACAAGTCAGAAGTACATTTTGTTCTGCATTAATGCCTCTCTGTCTAAACTAGAAGATGCTTATCAAAAAAATTATAGACCTCAAAAAGACATCTCTAGTTTCATAGTCATATGAGCCTCCAAGATGTTCACCTTGTAAGATGGCGTTGGTGGAGGGGTAAGGGTAGATAGGGGGCATTTCTATGGCTGTGTAGTTGGGCTTGGCCATGCTAGTCAGAATCAGGCTGTCCATGCTGTGAAGCAGCGTGTGGGTGTCAGCATCACGGCAGTTGAGCAGGTTATTGACATGGTCAGGATGGTCAGGGTGATCTGGTGGTAGGGCGTAAGGGTGCTCGTGGGCATTGGCCAGCTTGCTGTTGTTGCGGAAGTTGTCCAGGTCCTCATTATACTGCTGTATAGGTCGGGTGGTAGAGAGGCTTGGTCCAGTACTGTGGTGCTCCCTGATGAAAGACAAAGAGAGCGGGGAAATGTCACAAGACCAATGCAGAACACACAGAAGGGTACATTCTCTACCAAGGCCAATATCTCATGATGTATATATTATTGTAGGGCCTACCTTACAATGTAAAGTGCCTTGAGTTGTTGTGATTTAGCGCTAAATAAATAAAATTGAATTGAATTGAATTGAATGATGCACTTGACACATGTCTTTATGTAGTTGCAGTTGGTTTGTTTTCATCAAAATAGCCTGGTAGTTTTTATGTACGTGCTGATCGTGCACACTCATCTCGGCTGAATCATTATTCATTAGTGTAAACAGCTAGGTATACAGAATCGTACATGAACGCCAGAAGAATCAGTGACATCAAAATGAAGCACTTTGTAACATAATAATGATTTGTGCAATAAATATATGTATTAGCAAATTAATTCACAAATTAAACAATTTTAAATTTATTTAAACATTAAATGAATAATTTAATAATAATAAATATGTATTTCTGAATGAAATATTTATTCATTAATAAATAACATTTACAGAAAAAAGTTTTAAACTCTCAATAAACAGACATTAAACAAATTCTAAATTCAGAACTAAAAACCAGATGTTTTTTTCTCCTGACATTTAAAAAGCAGTTCTGTGTCTTCACTGCATTTCCTCTTCCTGCTTTCTTTGGTATTAGCTATGAGATTAGAAATGGGAGTAACTATGGGTGGATTAGCTGTGAAATTAGCTAATAGATTAACTATTGTATTATAAATAATTCCCTAACTCATTTGATCCTTGCAGACAATGCAATGCAAATTAGCCATGCGGCGCGATGTAAAGAGCTCTCTGATTGGTTACAAAGACACAAGCTTGGCCTATTTTTTTTCCAATGCAATTTGCATTGACAGCTTTGCACTGTTCAAGGACATTTAGCCTAGGTCTTAAAATGTGCAACACAGATATATGAAGAATGTAAAGGAGCACTGCAATGAAATGGATGAAAGTAGTAGACTCAACCAGTGAACAATATTTAAGCATTCACTGTACCTACAGTACCTGCACCTTAGCAAAGATCCTGATTATCAAATTGTTATTAATAAAATATAAACAATGAAAAGCAAAACTTGAAATTGATTCAGTTTATTGCTGATTTTCTCTGTACAGTCTGTGCTCATAATAGTCTGCATGTTGTGATGTATAAAGTAAATGGTGTGTAAATAAATGTTCACATTGGTCATAAAGTGAAATTATTAAATCACTGCTAATATTTTGGTTGAATTTTATATTTTAAATGCATCTGTTTGTTGGTGAATGACAACCGCTCTGGGAGATGAGGACACATCCGCATCTGTTCTACACCATGTTCATGGAGGATGTTACAACTTTGACAGATGATGACCTCTCAGCACTTTGAGTCAGCTTTTTGGCACCAGGGACCCTCACAGGAAAACAGCAACCGTCCGTCCGTCCGTCCATTCACCCATCCATCCATCCATCCATCCATCCATCCATCCATCCATCCATCCATCCATCCATCCATCCATCCATCCATCCATCCATCCATCATGCAGTAAATACTGCCTATTCGCGGTTTCATCCTACTAATCTCGTTTAACCCACAATTAAAATCATCCAGCTGGGTAAAATTATTAAGAAGGACATTCTGTTACAGTCGTGTGACCCAGTGTTTTGAGTTTCATTGTAGTTTGTTATTCATTGTTTATGTTTAGGTTCATTTAGTCATCTTAAGCTCCGAGGTTGCTCAGTTACAGTTCTTTGTTTATTAGATCCCTTTGTGTCATCATCCCCGTGTTTAAGTCTCCTTTGTTGGTTCGTGTGTCTTAACCTGTCATGTTTCATGTCTGCGTGGTTCATGTTGTCAAGCTCATGTCATGTCTGCATCTCGTTATGTTTCTGGTTTTATTTTGAAAGTCTTGTTTCTATGTTCATTGTGCTTAGTGTTACTTTTCCCCGTGGTGTCATGATGTTCATTTGTGTCAGCTGTTTCCCCCATGTGTTTCCACTTCCCCTGATCACCCCCTGTGTGTATTTAGTCTGTCTGTTTTCATTCAGTCTTTGTCAGGTCATCTGTGTTACCTCTCTCCACATCTCGTCACCTTTCCAAGGTTTTCATCATTTTGCTCAGGGCATGTTCATGTTTCTAGGTCATGTTTCTTAGCTTCTTTCATGCTCCTGCTCATAATAGTGTTCATGTTTCCCTTGGTCATAGTTATCATAGCCTATTTTGTCCAGTTTAGATTTTAGTTTTGTTTTTGCCACTGTTCGCTTTGCTCTGTTTTTTGGATTCAAGTCACCAGCTTTAATAAAGGCTCACCTTTTGCTTAAAGTTCAGTTCTCCTGTGTCCGCTTTTGGGTCCGTTCCTTAAACACACCGGCTGACAAGCCATGACACATCTAGCATGAACACGTCTGTACTTTTATTTGTTCCAGGAATTACAAAACAGTAAATCTACTGACCTAAAGATACTGACCAAGTGAATTACACCAGTGTGGGCCATTAGAGGGCTGAGAACACATATAAACTGAAGATTCTTGCAATACAAACAAGTTTAAGTTACATAATTGATTATAGATCATCAAACTACTAAGTAACTTTTTTTCTCATTTCATCCAAAAAATTGAGCTACATATAAGTTGTGTGATTTTAACTAGAACCTACAAAACTTTACAGTACTCATGTTACTGTACAAAAGTATTGATGGCTAATTGTGCTGCTAAATACTTTCATTGTTTAGATTTCATTATTTAAATGTCTACAATTGTGTGAATAACACAAGTGAACTTCAATCAATAGTGTCCTCACAAGTCTTTGTCTTAGCAGAGGGCAGTGATGTAAGTATTGACTAAAGTGACAGTTCTTTAATCATTCTATCTCAGATCTTTTAACTCTTAGGTATCATAAAGTTATGTGGTGACATCTGGACTGATGAGACTATGTTTACAGACAGCGTTTTAAACATTATTTTTAATGAATGTAGGTTGTAGCCATTAGCCATCTAAGACTGCATGTAAAGGGCTTGGTGCTAACAATTGCTGCTTTCAAGGTTTATTTGTGAGGAGCACATTAGCTACTAATAAAAACTGTATCTAGCTAGGACAACTGCTGGGACATCATATTTGCACCATCTTGACTGCGAGTTGTCTCAGGCCTGGAAGTGACTACATCAAAGTAGTAGTTATTGTTGCAACAACAACCACAATTATTGTTGCAATAATTTTGTTTGTTATGTCATCCAATCACTAGATTCACTAGTACGACAACCTATTGTGAGTATTAATGAGTGACATGATTTAATTCGAGACTTTCCTTACCTTCTGCAATGCCCTTTGCTCTTATCATGGTTGCCATGTCGATGTCGTCTTGCTTTCCGCCCTTCTCCTTCCACGACTTTTCCCCCCTCTCCTTCTGTCCCCCTTGATCGGTGTCGTCTGCCTTCCTCTCCTTCTCTTGCTGCCCTGCGGTGCTGCCTGGCCCTCCTGTGCTCATTATTTCCTTCTCCTGCCTCACTCTGGTGGGGGGAAACGCTGCGAGCTTCACGGCCTTCCCTGTTCCGGTGCCGATGGCCCCGATGGCTCCGGTGGCTGTGCCTCTCCTCCCCTGGACGGCCCTCTACGTTACCCAGAGATGTGCAGCTGAAGCCGTGCTTCATGCGGGTCTCTGCTAGCTGGCTTGTTTCTCTGTTGTCTGGCCCAAAGGCTTTCTGATGGTGAA
>VURO01050552.1:28415-57450 GCA_015108175.1 Pelvicachromis taeniatus | reverse complement strand
TGGTGAATGCGGTCATAGTGATAGCAGTGGGCAGCACGACGGCAGTGATCTATGTCCTGGCGCTGGTACTCCTGGTCAAGAGGCAGTTCTCCAGGTTGGGTCTTGTTGGTGTTATTATTGCGGTTGTCCTGTGGGTTCACCACCAACGGTCTGTCCAAGTGGGTTTTCATGTCACCACGTCCCTTCCGTGGGTAAGACGCCTGAGTCAGGGTGACAGGGAAACACATGAGATTACTAGGGTATATGCAAACATCAGCCAAATTAGCCCTGGAGTAGCAGGCCATGTATTATAATGTTTTTCTAAGCAGGTCTCAGTACACCACATATATTACCTTTCAATCAACTACATTTACTTGAATTTAATTGAATCCTAGAGACTGACTTAAAATCTTTTAGCATGTTACCTGTTAGCAGTTTAGCATTTGCAAACATGAATGTCTTGACTAGGTGATCATTTATGTTAAGATGTATATTTATTAAATATAAGTTGATCTTTGGAATTTTTTTTAAGTAGCAAATTTAAACATTAGTGGTTGTTTTCCATGGTTGTGTATTTCAAATAGACAGTATATTGCTGAAAGACAGACAATTTAATCATGTAATAATCAATAACAAAAACAATACTGCAAATGGAAAGTAAAAAAAAAAACCCAGCTGCTCTAGAACAAAACTACACCAAATACACTTCCATCCATGCACGCTTGAAACTTTTTAAATTGCTGTTTTAAAGAAGCAAATGCTCATCAAACCAAGCAAAATACATCAGCTTTTCATGTGTTTTTGGTTGTAGTAGCAAGTGCTTCTAAGCTGGCAAATCAAATGTAGTCCAGAGTATTTTAACCTTCTTTGGTGTCATATTTTATATATACATATGTTAACCCAGAAAACAAGCAGGGTTTACAGTACTCTCAGGGGTACCATCCCCACCCCTGTGCCACAGTTCAGTAAACAGCACATTTTTGGCTCCATGTGAACACGTTTTGAAACAAATGTTCTTTTCTTTTTATATTTGTAATTTTTTTTTAGAGCCACAAAATGCTAAAACAGCTCCAGCTGTGCACATACAGTTTTCTGAGCCATATCCAGCCAACTCCTGATTTGCACTTCGCCCCATTCCAGTTTTGAGTCCACTGCTTTCTCTGCATGCCCCACTTTAATATTGCATTGCTCCCAAGCACGCAGCTTCAAGTCGTCCCATATAGCATTGGATAGCGCAAAAATAAAACTCCCTCACAGGCTTAAAGGGATCTCACACTCTGGCATCAAAACCTGTACCAGTACGACCCAGAATACACCTGGATGATTGAGCATGTATCAAGACACCAAGCAATGACTGTCACAGTTACTGGAAATATTACTGTGAGATAAAGTTTCCTGATCTTAAATAATACACTCAATAACCATGTATGGTCTAAGTCATCATTAGTGGTGACCATAACCATAACCCTAATTCTTTAAAAACTGTTTTCCAAAGTCTTGACAATCAGGGGACAAAGAAAATAACAGGTGTAGTTGACACACACACATAAGGTTTGGGGCAGTTGTTGGGGTTATAACCAATGGTGACTTAGACGTAAGAGGGTTAAGATGATCTCAATCTCAGAATTATAGATTAGTTTTAAGATTACTTTAGTACAATTGAGCAGAAGCTCCAACTCTTGGAGAACAATGGACATAAACGTTCTGATACAATGTTTTTGACCTCACAATAGACCATTTTCAGTGCCACTAGGCACAAATTACATGTTAATACTTGTTAATATTTCACATATTAACAAATATGTGATATTTATATGTATATAAATATATATAAATATTATATATATTTAACATATTTATATATTATATAAATATGTTAATTTATATAACAAGTATCTTCCAAGAGTCATACATTCAAAAACAACTGGTGTTAATATCCCTTTAAGGTGGTTACAGATTGCTTTACACACGTTACAGCAAATATTTGGCATATATATCAGGATATGTGTATATATATGTCTATATGTGTGATTTTTTTTCTTAGGGGGGAAACACCTCACCTCTTCTCCTTCTCCTTCCACTCCCACCTTCCAGTCATCCTGCTCCAGCTCATTGTAGAGCGCCTCGCGGCTCGTCATTAGGTTCTGTCTGCGAATCTCACTTGTTCTCTGCTCCCACACCGACTTATTGCCCTTGGTGTGGTTCTTTTGCTGCTCCTTACTGTTGGGGGAAATTAGGTGAGGGGATGTTAGGCAGGAGAAAAGGTGGTTTTGTAACAGGGAAGATAAGAGGGTTTAGTAAAATAAAAAAGGGAGATGTAAGTGATTTCAGGTAAGGCAGGAGGACAATGTGGAGATAAAGTGAAGATGTTGAGGAATGAAGAAGCAAGGAAATTGGTGTCATTGTATTGTTGTCAGAGGTGTTACTCATTACCAACTATTTCCCCATAAGTGAGGAAAAAGGAAAAGAAGGATTAAACAGTTGAGGGCAAACCTCTGGGATTACCACTGAAATTTAGCCACACATCAGTAGCAGTAATGTAGAAACGGTTCATCCTTAAAGGGAAAGTTCACCACAAAATCCAATTCTATGTATGACTTTTTATCTTATTTAACCATTTAGACTGTTTAGGTAAGAGTTTTGCAGTTTGGCTGATACTGGTTTGAATAAAATAAATGCATCTTACTTGCCTTATTAATACTCAAAATAACAAATAACATCAGATTTGATTTATTTTTCAGAACTCTTGAAACACTTACTCAGACCATGTTGCGAGCAGTTTTATTAAGGAATTATTTTCACCTGTAACTGACCCCCATCTCTCCAACACAAATTTACCAGCACCAAATCTTCTCATCACAGACTCAGTTAGCCACAGCGACTAAAAAGCCTATTGACTTCTAAAGGAGCAGTGAGTTTATTTGAGCAACATTTTTGTGTATACTATTGTCAGCATTTCTGCTGCCAGGAGCAGATTCTACAGACTGTCCGCCTCTCGCTCTTCTTCTCTTCACAAAGCCCTGAATCTGTTCCTTTCACTCTCAGAACAATCGCTTTATCGTGTTTTAGAGAACAGGGAGAGTGTGATGGTGACTGTGTGTGTGTGTTGTGTGCAAATGAATGCCTGCCAATCATAAATGTTACGAAAGACAGTCCTGGGAGAAGAAAAAAAACCCAAAACGTACACGTGGAATTGTGCATCCTTGTCACTCCAGCCACATGACGGATTTTGTGTGCAGTGTTTTGAATGTACTCACGTCTTTGAGTTTGATCTGTGTAAATGTGTGAACTCACGCAGCAATAGACAGGTTGGCAGCTGACAGAGGGCTGACCTCTGCCACCTCCTTTGCCTTCTGTAGTGCTGTCTTCTGATTGGCTGCCTCTTCCTGTTCTTCTTCATCCTGTTAAAGAAGAAGAGTAATCAGGTCTAAATCTTTAGTTTAAATACTGATAGAGGTAGAGCACAATGAACTCCCACCAACACTGGAGGAGAAAACAATTCTTCCGTCTTCAGTGACTTTATGCTGCGTGAAGGTGTCTTCTTGTCAATCTAGCAAAAAAGCTGAAATGACTGCCAGCTGTACTATAGTTGGCAACCAAGAACCAAGAACTAATTTGGTTGGTGTCCTGGGGATCTCCTCCCATATGCATCACTGAGCTCCTGGACAGTATGAGGCGCATGTCCCGGTAAGTGGATTTAAGTCAGACAAGTGTGGGGGGCAGTCAGTGGTGTGATCCACTTCATCCTCCAGGAACTGCCTGCATACTCCCACCGCTTGTAGCCCGGGCATTGGTGTGCACCAGGAGGAACCCAGGACCCACTGCACCAGCAGTGCAGCAGGTCCAAGGAGGACCAAGGATTTCATCCTGATATCTGACGGCAGTCAGGGTGCTGTTGTCTAGCCTGTAGAGGTCTGAATGTCCATCCATGAATATGGATCCCCAGACCATCACTGATCCACCACCAAACTGGTCATGCTGAACAATGTTACAGGCAGTATCATGTTCTCCAGAGCCATTCATGTTTGTAAGATGTACTCAGGGTGACCTACATTTATCTGTGTAATGCACATGGTGCCAGTGGTTGGCCTGCCAATTCTGATATTCTATGGCAAATGCCAATCAGGCTCCAGAGTGCAGGGCACTCAGCACAGAGCCCACTAGAGGATGTCAGGCCCTCAGGCGACCCTCATGAAGTCTGTTTGGTCTGAGACATTCACACCAGTAACCTGCTAGAGGTCGTCTACTTGCACAAAGAAGCAGACACCAGTCCTGCTCATGTGTTAAGCTCTCGTAGAGCTCTCCTGGAATCTCCTCCATGCTTTTGAGACTGTGCTGGGATACAGCAAATGTTCTGGCAATGGCACGAATTGACATGCCATCCTGGAAGACTTGAACTACCTGTGCAACCTCTGAAGGATCCTCATGTAGTAACACTGACTGTAGCCAAATGCAAAACTCGTGAAAAAACAGTCAGAAAAGATGAGGAGGGAAAAATCTCAGTGTCCTCCACCTGTGAACCATTCCTATTTTGGGGATTGTCTCATTGCTGCCCCTCCAGTGCACATGTTGTCTTTTTATTAATACCAAAGCAGCTGAAACTGATGAACAACCCCCTCTGCTACTTAACTGACCAGATCAATAAAGTTTAACTGAGTATAACTTGATTTTACATTCTGATTAAAAAGTGTTCATTTAATTTTTATTAGCAGTGTATATGTCTATAAACTGTCCCAAAGCATTCTCACAGTGAAAGCTGTAAGGATTCATTATGCTTAGCTAACCACAACAGCTGGGTAACACATTGCATAACATGTAGACCTGTACCTTTGTGAGCTCCTGGGCATTGGCCAGATTGTCAACAGCGATGGCCAAGAAGACGTTAAGCAGAGTGTCTGTGGTGGCAGAAGTTAGGGAGAAATGCTGAGAGGAAGCTGATTAAGCTAATGAGTGTTGCCGATAAACAAATGACAGAGGAAGCAAAACAAGCAGAACTGAACGTACAAGTCATATATGAACATCAAAATTTTATATATATGACAAAATGAATACATCTGTATAACTATGCTTCCTTATACACATACTGAACATGTATACAGCACATCTTGAGTATATGCACAGGTAAGCGTGAAGGCAGGATACAGTTGCCAAAGAGTGTAAGGACAATAAAGAAGATGGAGAAGATCATCCCTTTGTCTTTCACTCCACCCTGGGACTCAATGCCATAGTACATCACCTCATTCCAGTCCTCTCCTGTCAGGATCTGTCGAGAGAGAGTTTCAGTTTCACTGGTCTGATACTGAAAGTCTTTAGCCACTTATCTGCTTGACTACATATCCATTAACAATAAGTAATCAGGCAGTAATAATAAAATAATCAATAACAATTTGTACATTTTTGTAACATATTAAACTATTTAAATTTCTGAAAAGAAATTGAGAATAAGAAACTAAACGGACACCTTGGCTTTAGGTGATCGGTTTTCATGAAATATCGAATGGTTACACAATTTGGATCCAAATCCAGTTTGTAAATAATAAACTTTATTTTCCATTATGAGTAAGTATGTTCAAAACATAATGATTATCACCTTAAACATTGTTTTCCTGACTGTAAAATAAAATGCAAGAGAAAAAGACTGTATTTATTTTTTTTCTATTATTAATAAGTTAAAAAAATACCCAATGACCACAGGACAAAAAAATGAATAAAAAGGTATTTGTGCAGTAGTTTTGCACTAGCGTTTCTCGGTCTGAGCGCACCCTATTTTACTGCTCCTCACAGGCATGCTGCTTACATTTATATTAACAACTGCAGAAAAAGCTTCAGAACAAGTGTTGAAGCAAACATGACAATAGTGGAAGGAAAAGTCAGAGTGAAGAAAATATTTGTGAAGGCCAATACATGAAAAAGTGACGCGAAATGTATTTGCACACTGAATGTGTTGCATTTTTGTGGAAAAATTGTCCCCAAGAATAATATGAAAACGAGAACACAGCAGCTGGGAGAATCTCATAGTTTGTTCAAGGAGCTGAAGTTGTACAGATATATCAGCATGTCAGCAGTGCAGTTTGAGCTCTTGTTGGCAGAGTGGTGACCACATCTGGAGAGCCAGAGAAATAATTTCAGAGATCTGATTGACCCAGAGCAACATCTAGTTGTGTGTCTGATCTAAAAATGGTATTATTTTACTAGTGGCGTGTTCAGTACTGTGCTATAAGTGCACTTATTGCAAAATGCAGTGGTCTGATTGGTCAGATCTGTTTATTCAGTTCATAAAAATTGGAAAACTGGAGCTTGGTTAGAAGAAAGAAATGTCGCAAATTCTCCCAGCAAAATTCAATGATTGGTGCGAACGGCTGCATTAGGAACACAAGAGTTCAACAAAATACACGACACACAAAATATTCACACAGATTTTAGGTGTTTTTTTGTGTCAGCTCACTTGAGCCCCATTTTCCAGTTAAAAGGCTTTTGGTGTAGCTAGACTGCAATGCCTCCAAGCTGCAGTGGCTTTGCTGTGAAATTCCTGCATGCTTACTGTCACGCCTAATCTGCTGTTGATGTGCTCTGTAGTAAACAACAACTAAATTGAATGGATCAGCCATACACACACTGTCCAATCAAGCTTTTCAAGTAACGATCAGACCACTGTCCAATCCAAATATCAGATCGGTGTATCCCTAATTAGAAATGAAGTTGTGTTACTTTAAATGCCCTCAGCTCTTTAGATACCTCAACACACTGTGATACACGCATACAGCTGGTACATTTGAGTGACACAGCTCTGACAAAGTCACTCAAAGACAATAAAGCAAAAACTGCTCCTAACAAAAGATAGCTTTCTAAATCACTGCAAGACAACACAGAAACATTGGACCTGCAGTCAGAACTGAACAAGACTGATGACAGCACAACAATAGGCTTTGTTAAAATTCCGTCATGTGGAACTTAGAAATGTGTCTGGAAAACATTTTAATATTTGTTTCTTTCTCTAAGAAACCACGCATACAGCTTTCTTCCCCACCTGAAACACTGTCATGATTGCTGCAGCAAAAGTGTCAAAGTTAGTAGGAGGCGTTCCGTCGTCAAAGTTAAATCTGAGGAGGAGAAAGGAAAATGTACAATAAGAAAATAGATGCTCAAATTTAATACTGGCATTTGAGCTTCTTTTCAAGTTAGCGGTGATACTGACTGTCCTCCAAACAGCTGCATCCCCAACAAGGCAAAGACCACGATGAAGAGGAAGAGGAGGAAGAGCAAGCTGACAATGGACTTCATGGAGTTCAGCAGAGAAACCACAAGGTTTCGAAGGGGTGCCCAGTACCTGAGGAAAAGGAGGACAGATGACGAGGATAAACAATAAGCAAGTGATAGGAGAAAAGACAGAGGAGGGAGAGGAAGGAGGGAAGCGACGAAGACCAAAACCATTTATGTAAACTGCAAAACGTAAGAGTCTCCGTTATAAAAGTAGATGGCGATTAAATGAACTTCATATTCACTTAACTGAACAGGTACATGTTTTTAATCTGATTTCAGCCTTGTCTCAGCCTTGTGTCTGAGCTGTTTTGCTCCTTTTGATGTATACACTCCTTGATTTTTAAGCAGGATAGTTTAAAAGTAACCAACAGGTGTCCCCGATTGAACGACGAACACTCGTGAAAACAGTCCAACTGGCTTTCATTACAATCATATCAGTTCCACAAACTCGGTCTCTTATCATGTCATCATTGTCTCATTTGTGTACTGATGGAAGAGCATGCAAGTCTAAGACAAGTCTGACTTACGTAAGTCAGACTTGTAAGTAAGAATAACTTACTTTGTTACTTTAAAGATGCGGAGCAATCGCAGAGCTCGTAACACGCTGATCCCGAAGGATGTGCCTGGTTTTATGGTGGCCCACACAACCTCGAAGATACTGCCGACTATTACCTGCACGCACACAATGCAATACAATCAGCACCGCTGACTACAATCAGCAGCTATTAGAAGTTTAAGTTTGTATTTATTTATCAAAAACATCTCAGAAACGCCAATCACGTACTTTTTCCTCTGCCAAGGCACAAGCTGACAGATTGAAACAGCATCACAGCCAAAGTGATGCTGAGTTGAAAAACATAACCAGTATCATATGATACTGACAAATATGTGGAGATGACTGGTGTTTTTGGGTTGTAACTTTTTAACGTAGTGACACTAGAATTCAAAAGGACAGCAGCGCCTTGTAACCGTGTTGGTATTCAGTTTTTTTTCACTGTCGTAGACTTATTGCAAGCAGTTGCAGGGATCAGCTGGATACCTTTCAATAGGGGACTCGACTAACTGGTTGCCAATTGGTTGTATTCTGGTTCTACTCCTATATAAAAGCAAGTCGACAAGCATCTGTGTAATTTTGCAGTTTATACACTGCCCTGCAGCAATTACCTCAATTCAAGAATTCATAAATGTCTCTCACATCTATGAGGCTCTGGCTGGATTCTGAATGTAAGTAATTAATGCGAATTTCTGTTTCTGTTGCCAGCAACAGATTTGCAAAATATGGGAAAAGGTTTACAATTCTTCCCAATTTACAACAGTTAGTTGCTGTATTACATGTAATTCCAAACCAAATTCCATTTAATGACAGGTAGCAGGCAGTCTCTGTCTTATTGCCATTTTATTGCCATCTTAATGCACAAAAGATGCTCCAAGGGCAGCAACTTACTGTGGGTGGTCCCTGCTTCATTGCACACCGTTGAAATAATTTCAATTGCACTGAACTTGGAACCCTTGTGTATACCATATACATTATTAGGATGCTGCTTAGGTATTCAAGAAGCTGAGGTAAATCCGCATATTTTTACCACTGGTATTGTCAGTAAACATTACTTTTATACAAAGAAGTCATAGCAAGAAGATTAGTCTGGTATCAAAATGTCGGTAAAAACGTTTTGAGAATTTTTGGCCAGGCATGTTGTGTACTGAATTTTCACAAAACAGAGAAAACATCCAGGATACTAATACCAATCACTAAACAAAATCCCTGAGATGTCTTCATTTAAGACAAAGAAGTGGAATTTCAACGGCACATCTCAGTTTTTCAACATAGATATTTTATTGTCCAAATTATCCTGTTTTAATTGTTAAACTTATTAAATCCAAAACTTACTACAGAAGCAGAGCGCCACATTAATATATTCAGTGTCAGATGAAATGCAGTGTTGGATTTTATAGTCAGTACATTTTTTTTTTTGCACTTAGATTTAATGTGTGAGTTTGTGCACTCACCACACAGTCGAAGCAGTTGAATGAGGAGTGGAAGTAGGGCTGGATGCCCAGACCGTACATCTTGATCAGCATCTCAGACATGAACAAACCGAGGAAGACAAACTCTGCATAGACTGGAGAGAGAACAAAGGAGAAAAGAAAGATTTGGAGCGAGAAGCAAAGAGAAGGAATTTTGTTAGAAACTACGAAAATGAAAGAAAGTGAGGCCATGGAGAGAAAATGTGATAAAAAGACAAAAATCTAAATCAGATAAAAAGATGAGGTAGTAGAAAAAACAAGATGGGAGGATGACAGAGTGAGAGAAAGACTAAGATGAGTGAATGTCAATAGTGGTGCGAGCCACTAGAAAGTGTCTTATGACATTGTGGTGATGAAGGGACTTCATCAGCAACTACAACTTCATATGCTAATGCAGCTGGACACCAGCCAGGGACAACAAGCTCCATCACGGTCTGTGTATACACATGTATAAGTAAGTATTTATGTGTGTGTGTGTGGTCACATCAGCAGCAGCAAGCAGCACCTAAAACTAAAGAATTACACATTGTGGGTCAAGTGGAACTCAGCAAACAAAGCTCTTCTTAGCATTACAGTGCACACGAAGGAAGGATACGTATAACTACACAATGGTCCAGAAATCACTGTGGGGGATATCGCTTAAGAAATAGAGAACATGCTCTGTTTCTGCTGTTTGGTGTAGTTAAATTTGTAAAGGCTTGTTTGCATGCGTAGGAGGAAACGGTGAATCTGAAGTGTAAAAAAGATGACTCAGGTTGGGACGAGGTGAGAGTGGGCAGCGGTGGAGATTAAACTGAAAACAGTGAAGCACATCACATGTGGTGTCAGATGTTTGCCTTAGTGTTGCATTTTGCATCATGTACTCTTATTTGTATGTAGTCCACCATCAGACCCTGCACATGGTGTACTGCTAATGCACATCAGTGCCAAACAGACTTTCCTGTGACCCAAATAAAACAAGCAGCATTAGTAGAAGTATATATATACTGAAGTAATAGTAGTTTTAATTTCTCCTGTTTTATCAGATGGTCGCCCCTCCCTGAGCCTGGTTCTGCCGGAGGTTTCTTCCTGTTCAAAGGTAGTTTTTCCTTCCCACTGTCGCCAAAGTGCTTGCTCATAGGGGGTCATATAATTGTTGGGTTTTTCACTGTATGTATTATTGTAGGGTCTACCTTACAATGTAAAGCGCCTTGAGGCGACTGTTGTTGTGATTTGGCGCTATATAAATAAAATTGAATTCAATTCAATCATTACCATTGAACATGCTGCTCACACAGTAACACATGATAAAGTATTGGGGTAGTACTTTTTAAGTTACGTGATTCAGAGGATAAAGGCATTTAACATATGGAAAAAATAGTGTATATTCTATATTGTGCAAACGTTTTGAGCCAATTTTTCTTTGTATCTTACTAGGAAAATAGGAAATTTTTGCAGTAATTTATTGAAACATGCAAACATGAACCTGAGTATATAAAACAAAAACAGGGTTTGTACAATTCTACTGAGCTTGAAAGTCAAAATCTGACCACCCCTGAACACACTGATCATGATGTCAACTAAAGATTTAGATCCATCACTCTGTAAGAACTGTTGCCTCTGATCCCCAGTCCAGTTTTTGTGTAATTAGGCATACCTAATTATTATTATTTATTTCCAATGTACAGCACTTTTCGTCTGCTGTGGTTGTTTTAAAGTGCTTCATAAATAAAGATGACGATGATGATACCTGAGCCTTCTCTTCCTGTTTCTCTTCCTTAAGAATGGCTTCTTGATAGACACCCTTTCACTGACACCATTTCTGGTGACGCTTCCTCAAACAATGGATGGATCAACTTAAGGGGAACTCTCAGGTCCTGTGTCAAGACTTTTTCCACATCTTAAGGAGTACTGTCAGATACTATTCATCTGCTGTATATGTGTTTTGTTTTGTTTTCCAGGTCAAGCACTTCTTTCATCCAATTTCCTCAAATTTTTCAAGGACACACTGCGTACCATGCCGAGATACCCCAAGTTGTAAGCTAATCGCTCATCGGGAATCACTTTGTTGGTAGAAAAATACAATTTTATGTACAAAAATACTACTAAACTGTTATCTTGCTATCTATGCTAAATTATCTGTTATTTCAAAACACAACACTGGATCCCTTGACTTAGGTGCTCAGCAAACAGACCACATTCCTCTGAAAATGGTCACTTAGAAAAAGTGGACTGAAAACAAACAGAAAAAGCAGCCAATGTCCAAAGAAAAACTTTGAAAATCCTTTAGAAATTCTGGAGAATTATTTCTCAAGACCACTTTAAAAAATGAACAGAAAATCTGTCTCTAGCAAAATATAAAGAAATGAGAGCTGCCTTTTGGCTCTTGCATCATTTGGGGTGTGGCTGCTTTGAGTGGCAGGTAGAGACAGCTCTGTTGCAAACTGAACTAAAAGGCAATCTAAGACATCTGAGTGAGTGAAGTTCCTGTCTTAATTTATTAAAATGCTAGCAGCAGCCGTGTGTGTAGGATGTGTCTATTGAATCCATGAACGTACCTTTATAATGTAGGTATCTAATATCAAGACTTAAAAATTGGGGTCCACAAACAAGTGTTTGTCATCACAGTGCATCTATCTTTTCTGTACAGTCTATGGCGTTTACTCACAGAGAAAGTCAGTGAGCATCTCAGGCTGGTCGTAGTGCACCACGGCTACACAGATGGTGTTGAGGCCCACCAAAAAGAGCACTATCCAGTAAAAAGCCTGCGTCTTCACTATCTTACGGATGAAGAATCGCATCCGTCGCTCATTTTTGCTGTAATTGGAGCCATCCTTACCACTCTTTATGCTGGAGCGTGCAAAACCTAAGAAGAAGAAGAAGTAGGAGAAAAATTGGAAGAAGGTGATATAAGGGAGAAATAAGAGTCTATATTTAAGATTAAACAGATTTATATCTCCGTTTCAGTCTCCTCTATCTTTACAATGACCTAATAAGCCTTTTAGTGTAGAATTCAAAACACGACTCTATTCTTGGTCCTTATTCGTCCTTTGCGTGCCACCTCTCCATCCCTGTGTTTTTCTTACCTACTGCATCTCCAATGTTGTCCTCTCCTTCCTCTGGGTTCAGCAGCTCTGTCTTGTTGTTTTTGGTTTTGATGGTTGGCCTACGCCTTGAACCTAGAGAGAGAGAGAAATGAATTTTCTCGTCTTCAGTCTGTCTCTCAGACGTCACTCTCTCACCCTTCCCACAGAATCTGTCACTTGCTGCTGTACTGTGCTAAACCCCACATTTATTTGCACATTTAAAAGAGCAGCTCTAAAAACTGCTAAAGTATTTTAGATTAAAACTAGCATTAGACTTGTACCTTTATTTATACTCAGTGCCTTTCTCATTGTCATATAAAAACATTAACACAACAAATGAAGTGTAGTTACCATCAAAGTTCCCTGTAGCATCTTCCTCAGCCAGAATCACCTCCTCTGTGGAATTCAATGAAATTAGATTTTTTATCAGCATTTGGTTGTGTTTTGTTGTTCTTTTTTTATTCTCTAGAAGGAAGCAGCATGTGTCAGTGTTAGTGTGAATGCCAGTGCGCACTGACCTGCTTTACAGATCCACTCAAGGTATCCGTTGAGCTCCCTCTCAATCTGCTGCTGTCTCCTCAGCTTGAGGAACTCGCTCCTGTTCTCCACTCGCTCCCTCTCTTTGGCAAATTCACTGTGGGAACATTTGTCATTTATTCTTCATGGAATGAAAGTGCAAAAATTTAATGATTTAAAAAAAACAAAAAACAAAGCTCAATTGTTACTGTAAGACAAACAGCAGGCTTTTACCCTGAGAGTACACCCAGCACCAGGTTGAGCATGAAGAAGGAGCCGATGATGATGAGGGGGACGTAGTACATCCAATTAAAGTAACTGCCACTTACATCGTTACTCTGCAAGAGACACACGGCCATACATCGATCACGCACTGTTGGATTTTTAACTCTCCTTTGGTTTCCTTCTGTAGAGAATGTCAACTACATTTGTTCTATTAAGCCTTTTAACACTTTAGTCACTCTAGTACACAACTGACAGATTTAATTCTTTCATTCATTTTTGTGGAATTCTTCGGAGAGATGAGATCAAGGTTAACACATACCAGAATGATGGGAAGAGAGAAGAAAAAGCATACCACATCATCTGTCAGATATGGTGGCGTGGGCATCTATGTAACCACAATGCCAATGTGACTGCTCATTCAAGTAGCGCAATGAATTTTGAAATGTTTGAGCCTATACTCTTTGCTCAGAGTCAGTCAAATGCTGCAAAACAGTTCACACAGCCCTTTGGTACAAATGGATAATGACCACTGCAAAAGCAACCCAAGAGCTTCTCAAGGCAAAGAAAGGGGTATTCTTCAGTAGTTAAATCACTTACCTGATCCCAATCTAATCTACTAGATTAGATGTATCTCATAGATAGAACCTAACAGAGCAGTCATTCCCAAAGTCAAGAGCGCTGTGGCCCACTTAAAAAAAATCCCATCCAATCTTAAATCTTCACTCTAGTCAAAATACAAGAGGAAGTCAGGTACTTCCCTGAAATTTTTATTGAAGAAACCTAAATGACACAGGCTGTTGGCTATACATTGCTACTACAACCCAGTCATATGCAAAGTGTTATTACCAAAACTTTGATGCAAGAACAGTAAATGTAGGTCAATATCTCAAACGCACCACCTCCTATTACCAGCTATAATTCACTTTACATATAAATCAATTCATTCATGCAGAAATTACCTTCAATGCCCAACACCACAGTTTGGGCATCACTGCAACACTGCATGCTGTCTTAGTTACTAAAGTCAAAACTGAAGGCAGCGAGAGTCACAAGCAAACAGCAATTGAAGGCAAAGTGGAAACGAGTGTCCTCCAAGTATTAAAACTCTTGGTACTCTTCTAATATTAAAAAAAAAAACATGTTGTTTGTCCCATTACTTTTGAACCTCTGAAAACAGAGGACTGCATACAAAATGTCTATAATACTTAACAGTAAATTTGATTTTTTTGCTAAACTGAAAGCCAACACTTTACTCACATGCTGACTGTTTAATTTAAAATCCACTGTGGTTGTCGTGCGGAGGCAAAACTACAAAAACATTTAGAGAGTAGGTTCAAAGGATTTTGGGTCTACCTGTAGTCCTCAGACACTGTGTGACTCACTTCTTTCACTCAACTGACAATAACATGAACCCGGTTGCTGGAGAATATCGTATTTCTTTTTGATAAACTATGAGCTAATAAACTATGATTGTAATCCACTGTTGGAGGGCTGCATATATGCATTGAATTTTGTACTGCTGCTACAATGCTCAGTCCATCCTCTATTAAATTTTCATTGGTTTCCTCCCAACTGCTCATGTGAGAGTGGAAGTCAGCCTCCATCCATCAGAAAAGATGTTAAATATAGAGCAAGACGGACGAGAATAGTGAGCGGAGGAGAAGGAGGCAGACAGAAAAAGAGAGCAGCGCCAAAAGCAGGAAAAGGACAGATGATGGATAAAGGAAGTCCAAGAGATAATGACAGAGTTGATGGGATATGTCATTTGGGCAAATAAATGGTATTTTGAATCAGATCTTTAAATACTTTACGCTTCATTTAGATAAATGAAATTCAACTCAACTCAAACCTCCACCCGCAACCTCTGTAGCAAGTCCAATGCGCTTAAATACAAAAAAGAGTAAAGATCGCTTTACTACTTTCACCAAATTTATGACTCAAATTGCAGTACCTTGAATGACCACAGGCTCTAAAAGTGAGTCAGCCTCTATCGGCTTCTATGTTAATATGTCCAACTTTACAACAATAATAAAAGCATCCGTAGGAAAAGGTAGTCGTAGGTGACTACAATGCTATGAGGATTATTGTTTTTTCCCACTCAACTGGACCTCTCAACAGTGATTATGGTTTTGAGGTCGAGCACAAACCAATGGGTACCGATAACTGCTTTCCACAGTGAAAGCATGATGGCTCTTCCCGATCACCCGATGTTCAGTTAAAAGAAAAAGGCTCTCTGGTGGCTAGTCAAACATACGTGGTACAGCATGTTTGTCCATCCCTCCATGGTGATGCACTGGAAGACGGTGAGCACGGCGAACAGAATGTTGTCGAACTGGGTGATCCCGAAGTTGGGTCCAATCCACTCTTCCCCACAGTGCGTGCCATTGGAGCACAGCCGAGATGGCGATGCAGTACCACACGGCCTGTCATCCGCAGTCTCATCTGATCACAGAGAGAAAGATACAGATTCACAATGAAATAACTAAAGCACCTATTTGGGGTTCAGGAAGACTGGCTATGTCCATCTGTTCAAGAGGCTAACAAATTCAGACAAAGTTTTTTCACTGAGTTACACATACTTATTTCTGACTCTGGAAGTTTCACATACACTCGTGTATTTTGAGTCTATGAACCTGGTCCTGTTCTATTCAGGCGTTACAATAAGCTATGAGGATAGCATACAGCAAAATACCAGGATCCAGAAAACTAAAGCATCCATCATTCATTTTATAATTTATTAGTTATATTCCTAATGAATAGAAGCCCTATGGTACATCTGAAATGGGATGGGGCCCACTTTTTGACTTACTTGTAACATCATCATAGCAAGTCTTGTGGAACTGTCCCATGTAAAACTCCAGGCCGATGATGGCAAACATGAGGATGGCCACAAATAAGAGGAGACCAATCTGCAGCAGGGGGATCATAGCCTTCATAATGGACTTGAGCACCACCTGCAGGCCTGGAGGATTCAGTGCAAGACAAACAAATAACTAATAGACTTGGAATAGATTGGGAGCCTTTTAGAACAAGTCAAAAATAAAGCAGACACTTAGTATACTACTAAGTTATTTATGTAAAGCCAATATTGCTAAATGTCAGTCAGTAACTTAAGAGCAGTGAGGTTAGCTTGTGTAGTAGCTCCTTCATTGGTAACCACTTTGTAAGAACAAAGAATCAACAAAGTATCAAAAAACTGCAACTTGTAGTTGTTCAGATTTTATTCATTGGACTTGAATGTGACATGGTTTGTATGGAACGATCTGAAATTAGCATAGAAACAAAAACACTTACTTGGAATTCCAGACACCAGTTTTAAAGGCCGCAGCACCCTGACGGCTCGCAGTGTTCTCAGGTCAAACGTAGACCCCACAGACGACAAAATACTACAGAGAGAGAGAAACAAAATAAGTGAGAATGTCTCTGAAAGCAGTCAACACTATAATTTACGCTCCTACCACTTTATTTGGTACACCTAGCTTAAACCAATGTACAGGTCTCAAAACCTATTTTGCATTCTGAATATTCACAGAGGTGTTGATTCAGCTTTGTGGTGAAATCAAAGATGCAGTTAAGATGTGCTGTTGTGCTGTACTGTGCTATACTGACAAGATACTTTTACTATTTTACTCATCAATGCTAGGCTAAGGACTAAATAACAGAAAACGTCAATAATAACAATCATAAAATATAAAGGCAACTATGTGTTCACCTTAAACCAATATATATTTATGTGCTGTGTTACTTCAGTAACAATATGCTTGCTGTTGAAAACTGCTGACACATTCTGTATTTGTTCTGACTGCTCTGTGTGCCTTTAATGTGTAGGTGTGTGTCTGTGTGTGTGTGAGAGAGCGCTCTGGCATAAAGTCAGCCGGAGACAGAGCATGGAATTTTCCAACCTGTCTTGAACGTAGGCGGAAGGCAGGGTCTGTCCTATAGGAGGGGGAGGGAGGAAGTGTGGGGGCGTAGACAGGGGATGTACTGAGGAAGAGGAGTGCGGTAGAGGGACGGTGCGCACTGCATAGGCAGACATATGATACTAAAAAGTTTTGCTTTCTTCTTGCTCAGTTAGTTCAAACAAGGATACTTTGAGGTGATTTGCTTACTGTAACTGTCCACACATTAGCTACCAATGACTAGAAAGAAGAAAAAAAGTGAGCCCAGCTTCAGCATCATTCTCATTCACTAACTGGCATTTTTGTGCATTTGTATGATATAGTTCATATCTGAACCTCAATACATTTATTAGCTGCTTTATCATAAGTCAACTTTTACACTGCCCCTAATTGCAAGCAAGCTTTCCCTCAGCACATGGGCACTATGGGCCAGCTTTGCTAACACAAACTGGGGTTGGTGGTTTTGGTAGTTCTGACCCTCTTGTATTTGAGGGAGTTTCTTTATCAAGGAGCAAGGTAAAAAGAAGGAAATATTAAAACGGAGCTCACAAACTGATTCACTAATGTCTGCGTTATTTCATATATGGATCATGATTTCGCAGCCTGTGCAAAGACATTCAGAGTTAACTGACAGGAGAAAAGAGAGAGAACACAGGGATCATGACGATGACTTCCGACCTCATCCTGAAAATCATCAGGTCTTATATGACTATTAGGCACATGAATTCCTAATAGCGGCCTATTTTTCATTTAATGATCAATTGAGGTCATTAAATGAAATGGTCATTATACGTTAATAACTTTACATTTTTTAAATGACGTTTAAAGGAAACAGTTATAATTTCAGCACCATGGACAGCTCATACGTTTTTCACTGTGCTCTCATGAGCTGTGCTCTGGCTGTTTGTAGTGGTTGACCTACACAAATTCAAAATGTGAGCCATAGATACAATAAAATCTGCAAATATATTTTTTACATTTAATTCACTTTATTTTTTTTACTAAACAAATCCATTGTAGTAAAATTGTGGTGGTAACATAACCAGTTAGAGAGTATAGAAATTAACCTTTGTCAGTCAGGCATTTACGGTTTGTTCTGTCGCTTGACGCGGTGTAAGTTGTCTTAATACAAGAACGCTACAGGGCATGATGTCAAAATATTGCAGCACAGTTTACAGTCCTACATCAGCGCCTGTCAGTTACTGAATCCTGTTTCTATTTTTACGGCTCTGTCTGCCACACTGCCTACATTTGGGCCTGCATTTTCTGACTGCAATTAACAAGCTGTGCCTGTCCTGTTAGTAAATGCCTTGCAGCTGGATATCATCTCTCAGTTTGCCTACTTGTGCTAAATTGCATGACTCTTGGCAGACTGTGTATGTCAAGTTGAAACAAATAGACTGTGCCTATTAAAACAGCACAATTTTTGTAAAACATTCGCAAATCTAACCCCACCAATCAGCACTATCTGGAGATGGAGGTGCTCACATGCTATTTTGTCCCATTTTATAAATCTGGCCCTCTATTTTATCAACTGATACTTAAATGTGCCCTATAAATGTACGCCCTAAATGAAAAACAAACAAACAAACAAACAAAACAGCTTTGTTGTATTCTACTTAACCATGTGTGAGAAAGGCAGGGGATAATATTTAATAATAGGAGTAGTATTTAGCAGTCAGTAGTCCCACGCTTTTTAACAAACATGAAGCGGACTGAAACAATAACAAAAGGGCTGCACAAATCAAATCCAAAACTTGTTAAATGTTGGCGTCTGCCAACCTGCCATCCATCCATTGCTTTTTCTGTTCCACTTCTCTTCTTCATCTCACTCCCTCCTCTGCTTCTCCACAGGTTGGTTGCTAATTCTAGTAAGAGGTCATTTATTAACAGACACAGGGACAGTGGCCAAACCCCTCATTCTCTCAATGGCTTTTTAACTGCCACAGCTAAAGGCAATGCTGCAAATGTGAAAATACCTGACCTCAGCAAAGTAAGCAAACGGCTTCAGTCTTCAATCTCCGCGTTCATGAGAGCACTCAGGACATGAAGCAAGTGAAACAGCATGACGTTCACTGGTGGCTTGAGCTGATGCTTAACTAAGGGCAATCAGAACAAATGTGTGCTTTAAGAATGTGCACACGCTGCATGGCTGCTGCTAGTGGCAGTTTAATCAGTTACCATCTACTTTTAAAGCACACCTAAATAAACATTATCCAGGAGTTTCATCAACAAAACAGATTTTGTCAAAAATAAATAAATAAATGTTCTCGACGAGAACATCACGAGAAGGTTCTAGTGAAAACAATACGTTCAGAGCAGGTTGTGTAGACTGAGAGAGTTAGGAGGTTCAATTGTAGGACTGTGAACTGTTCAGTATCCTAAATGTCAAACTATGAATTTAAACCAGATCATTTTAATCAGTGGAAACTGAACTTCAGTTAGTCCTTTTTTTCGGGCTTGCTTAATTAATTTTTGTCATGTACTTTTTTACAGCATGATATTATATAACACTGGAAACCTGACATACACCATATCCACTGAATAGGTTTGTTGGAAGCTCTGTTTTTCATGATTGAATCTAGTGTGGATGACTTTCTGTTGGTTTTATGATAGTAGAGTTTTCATTTTTGGCCTGCACAAACAACTGTTTCCTCACTTGGAGCATTAAAGCTTAGGGACCTTTTTTCTCAGCAGTTGGGTTTATACCTGGATAAACAAATGGATGAAGTAAAAGAACAAAGGGTCTGTTTTGATATTATTAATCTGACTTTTCTGCTGTTCCATTTCTCTGTGTCTGTCATTTAGTGCCTCGCCTTTAGCCCTCTGTTCATTTTTGTCCCATTTCGATGTATCTTTTTTCTCTCCCATAACTATCAATTTAAAGTGAATCCAGAGCTCCAAAATTCATCCATGTGAGACGGCATCTACCCGCTTTTGAAGACAAACACTGAGGATGCAGTAGCCACTGTCAATGGATGAACCTGCCCACAGTGCACTGATGTGGCCAGTAGAGGGAGCAGAGAGCATGCTGCTGGTTGTGATGGTGACGGATGCATGAAGTGGAAAGGGAAGTGCATGGAAGATTGCGAGAAGACACAGAGGAACAGCTATGGGTGTATGAATGACAAATCCCTAAGAGTTAAGTGGAAGCAGAGCAGGAAAACAAGAGAGGAGCAGAAGGCCGTGTAATCGTTTATGGTTTTTCATGTTATATTCGACCATTATGATATTTTGCATTAGTATCACAGCTTTTGCTTAAATCTTTCATGAAAAAAGCACCAGTCAAAAAAAGCTTCCATGCTATAATATTAATTTACCTTTGAATATCTGAGTATTTTAATAGTCAAGACAGTTATTAACATTTTTAGTAAGTGAATGCAAAGGTAAGACTAAAACCAAAAAAGTTTATAAGCAAAAGTTACATTCAGTACTCAGTACAATTCATAAAACAATAAAAGAACAGCACCTCAATGGACCGCAAACAGTAGGGTATAAAATACCTAAACAAGTAAGCTAGCGTCTTTGATGTTCTTCTTTGGTGAAGTTTGTAAACTCTAAAGAACCATTTTAAGCTTTTTTGTGTGTGGGGGATTAAAATGTGATTTAAGAAGTTCCTCAGTGAAGCCTGTACCACATGGTACTGTTTGCTAATGCTAACTGATTTATTTCTGTCTCTGAATTTGTTTAAATGCTAATAAAAGTCACAATTAGTATGTTTTCTCAGACATGGATTACACTTTACTAAAAGAAAAAAAAAATCCTCTCCACAAAAAAAAAGAAAAGAAAAAAAGTTCATGGCCCTTAACTAGGCTTAAAGAAACCAGCTCTGTATCTCTATGCCCCAAAATCCAAATTAATTTAGATAAACTGGGAATATAGGCTACAAACACAGGGTATTACAAGGGAGATTTGTCTTAAACTAGACATTCCCTAATGAAATACAGACTGGGAGGAAGGGACGAGGTATCCCTTAAGAGACACTAAGTGCAAGATAGAGTGAGCGGATTGAAAAAGAGTGATAGTCCTGCACGTCAAAAGTGTGAGATTCAGCAGCAGAGACAAGCAGAGAGACAGTGAACCCCCAAAGAGAGAGCTGAAGAGACTCCAGAGAGAAAGAGAGGGAGTGTTTCAGCTGCAGAGGGAGGAGGTGTTTGGACTGTGATGACAGAGGATCTCACTGCTGGGAAACACCTCGCTATCAACCTGCAGAGATGCACACACGCACACACACACACGCATACACACACACACACACACATATACAATTACATATACTAACAGTGTGTTAGCTTTACCTGAGCTCAACTGAACTGTACTGTCTTGTACAATACATGATAGCAATGATAGTAGGTAAAAATGCACAATACATCTGTTTAATAGATGCAGATGAATGACGTGTTGTACAATGTCCCAGGTCCAAACATTAGTCAGACTGGTTTTAAAAAGAGCCATTTAAAAAAAAAAAAAAAGTTTTTAACAAATTGCCTGTTTTAATTATAATCAGTCTAATCACTGTCTGCTATGCTTCACCTTATTTAACAGAAATCACTGAACTAGACCTCTCAATTGTGTTTTTGGTGTTAATGTCATCTGTATATTATTATTTCTATCAAGAGTCTGTCCACAAAGTCTGTGCTTTAGTTTGATAAATAAAAAGTATTTTAGTAATCAGTTACGTAGCATTTCTATGCATTGCACCTATAGAATCTATACATGCGCCTAAGTAAGCTCTATCACTGCAAAAAAAATCAAGTATATTTGTCTTATTTCTAGTCAAAATAATGTCGTCACACTTAAAATAAGACACAATCGGCTAAAGAGTAACATCTCAGCGAGATATAGGAACTTGTTTTTAGACACTGAATCTTGAAACTAGAGAATTTTAACTTGTTGCTTTGGCAGATTTTTCCACTTATTTTAAACAAAAATATCTTGTTTTAATTGGAAAATGGTGAAAATTCTCTAGTTTCAAGATTCAGTGGTAAGCTTTTTAGTTTTTGCAGTGATACAGTCACGTGATAACTTTCCACTCCACCCTGGTATCTAAATGTGCTCACCTTTAGCTTAAAACACAACCTGTAGGGGTGCTTAAATTGAGGTTTCAAAATAGGCCTTTTCAAATGAACAGTAGCTACATCCGGCTTTGCTGAAAGGTGAACTAAATAAGATAAACACTGTTATGAGAAATGTTATGAGTATCCCTTCCAGCTTTTAGTCCTTATTTTGATGGCCGCAGGTTTAAAGGTTAACTGGAATGTTCTGCACAAGTATCGTAAGCCTGGTGTGGTGTTCTTTCGACATTATTTTAATCATTAAATCATAACTTCTTTTTGCACTGTAAAGATTGAATCCATATCCCCAAATTTCTTCACAATCCACTGTCACTGTTGAGAAAATAAACTGTACATTATCCTAAGTATCAAAGTATCAAATCAAGGTCCAAGACCTGCTGCAACATGAGGCTTCTGTTTGCTGCTGTCCCGCCGAGGAACAGCGCTTTGATGATGATGATTGATGGCACTGATTAAGATCTCAGAGGTCACTCGCCACCTTCTCTGCTCGGTCTATCCCTGTTCATGGCATTGCCATGGCAACTGGCAATTCCTCTCTTCGCTTAGTCTCCACAGTTACCGTCCTGCTCTCATTCATAAGCGTTGCCAGGGAAACGCAGCCCCTGCTCATTGATGGAATCTTGGCATTGCCGCAGAAACAGGGATGGGAAGTGGGTCTCCCAGCAATTGATTTTCCAACCCCTCCAAACACCCGCATCTCCCACCCACATACTTACACACACAATCCTCACCTACCCTGCTACCCCTACAGCTCCCCCATTCTAACCGCAGATCCTGAGCCTGCTGACAGGAACACAGCACACAAATACAAGAGCAGCTTCTTTGCATGCAGACTGATGCTTACTGGTGCATTGTTTTACTGCATGCAGACACAGACACACATATCAGACACGTGTGTGTGCATACACAATGCATGATCAGATGACAGTGATGAATGAAGCCCAGGTAGAATGGATGGTCCGCTTTCTCTGCTTCTGGTTAATTCTGAAATTGCTGTATTGTACAAACACAGACATCCCACACACGGACACATAGCATAGATGTTATTATTTATGCAAATGAAAACCAGCTAAACCTCTTCATAAACTTGGACTTTATTTCACTAATTGGTCTTCCTGTCAACAGTTCTTAACCTTTTTGTTAAACACAGCTAAAAAGCAACTATTTCTTCCATGGGATAAAATAGAAAAGATTATCCATACATCCATTACTTTTGATATTTTGTGCAATACCCCTATTTTCAAATTTTTAATGGTTACTTATAGGTCTTGCAGTTGATTTAAAGCTTTTGCTAATTACGTTGGAGGTGTACCAGTCTAGGCCAGAACTGGCAAAACCCCAAGCTGCAGTTTGGGCACAGGACTTTCTGTGATAATGTCTTTGTCTTAAGTGTTTGAGGATTTTACAAAACACATCTAATTACCAAAATTTCAAAAATACGAACCTACTTGTAATTATGCAGATGTTCTCTGTGTGGTTTCTATCATTGTAATTTGACAGTTTAGTGAGCCACCTTGAGAATTCAGCTAGGCAAATAATTAACTTGCAAAGGACGTTATAACCTAAAGTGGTAGTTGCCATGTTAACGGTCTAGTATGTGTGTCCCTGTTTCTGTTTTGATTGTGCTGAGGTAAGTTGCACACATACACTAAATGTGATTTACATTCAAATGAAACTACTGTAACACAGACATGCCAAAAACGTCAGTTATGTTAATGACTACTTGAGGCTGATTCCAAAAGTGACCTGCTTCAGCTTGCCATGCCAAAATGCCCATCTATGCATCAATTAAACCAGTATTGCATTAGCTAAGTTCTACAGAATTAAATCATACAGTAATTAAAAAGATGCATACCCACATCACTGATAAGTTATTACAATAACAACCAAGCTTATTTTAACTGAATAATTAAAAAAAAGCTACTGCCACATGATCCTTACTTGCCATTTTGGACCAGTAGAAGTTTAGGGTCAAAAGTCGTAGAGACATAGACAAGTTGGCAACCAGTTCGCAACCAGTGGTCACAGGTTAAAAAACATTCTCGCATTTGTTTAGGCCACCAGCCAGTTGCCCCGGTCGCTAATTCTATTGTGTGTTCATTGGTGGTGACTTGGTGAAGCCAAGTATCCCAGAATGCATTTCATCTGAAACTCAAAAGAAGAAATGATGGAAGAGAGCAGCTAAAACTGTAAAGTTTTAAAAATGACTGTTTCTGTGACACAAAATATATTTTTAAGATAATTTCAGGGAAGAATATACACACACGTGTAAACTTCGAATATCTTTATTGCCTGTTTGTGAAAGTGCTCTGAGGTTTCCGGAGATGAAAATGAGGTCGAGGCTCATTGTTTTCAAAAACTCCACGGGCTTTTGCTACTCAGTGGAGGTTAAACACAAAATACAATTCATAAAGATAATTTCTAATAGTTTGTTTGGCTTATTTCAGTGTTTATTTCATTTGTTTGTGAAAAAAATAAGTTCAGCTGAGATTAACTGTTGTTCCAACTTCTGCAATCAGGCAGATGGTGCTGCACCATCCAGGAAAAAACAGAGAGGCTGAAGAGGAGCTTCTATCCTCAGGCCATCCTTGTCCTAAATCAGGACATGGCCCACCCCCCCAACATCCATAAGTAACTGAGACAGAGACAGGACTTATTCTTACCCCATCCTTATATCATGCTTGATTCTTCTGGCTTCACTACAGCACAAGACACTTTAACATCCCACTCACACAATGTATATTCTCAACTTTAAATTTTTATCTAATTTAATTTACATAATGTATATAATTCACTCACTTACTGTACATAATGTCCTCTTTGTATATAATTTGCTTACTGTATATAATGTTCTCTTTTTGCACAGTTGAGGAGTATTTCAGGACACATTTCACTGTGTGTTGTAGTCTTTTAACTATGCATGTAACAAATAAAGATCTTGAATCTTGAAGACTGCTCCAGAAATGATTAAATTATGAGAGAATAGGACAGTGGGTTTAAAGCATGATCTCACTTGAAAACTGGAAAACATTTGTCCCATGTTGCATTGGTAGTATTAGCATCCAGATATGATTACTTCAGGTTCTAAAAAGCCAACACGGTAGCATGTAGCGTGTGCTAATTACAGAAAAAAATGACCAGTGTTAAAATCCATATCCACCAAATTTCTGAGGTAACGAGGTATCTATGGAGCTCATGCTAATTCAGCTAGTTGTGGGTTGCTAGCTCTTCAATGAAAGGGTGCAAAGTAGACAACAGATATCCTTATGTAAATTCTTAAAAATCCCGAGTTGATCACTTTGTATTTGTTTTTGCACACACGTCTTATAGTGTCAATGCATTCAATATATTAACAACTTTCTGTTGTTGGACTCACGGATTCCACTTGAAATTTTTTTTATTTCAGATGTGTATGTGATGCGGGCTTATATACAGTCATCTGTATGTAGAAGGACTGATGCATGTTTGATCAGTTCAGCATACAGTGTTATATGTTATCAGCATATACACAACATGCTTTGTGCACAAAAGCCACGTGTGCTGTGTGTAATGCATGCTGTATCTGTGTGCAATCTTTGGCAAAAATAGCTTAAACACACACTGACAACATGCAAGAGCCCGGGACAGGTTCCAGCCAGTCACACGTGCATGAGCTGTCCTGTGTTTGTGTGCATGTGTATGTCTATGTAAATGAATGGCACATGGCCTATGTGTGCCTTGTGTTCGAAAAAGTGTAAGAGTGCCATGTGTCATCACAGTGTGAACTCCTGTCCCCTTAGTGTCTCCCACTGAGCCCTCAACCATTAAACCTCCTTTCTGTTCCCCTTTTAAATTCTGTCAAGGATTAAAGCATCATTAGATTTGTGACTGCTTTGAAAGACAGACGGTTGCCAACGCAGGTAGTTGTAGCTGATGCTGTCAGCTAGGCTTTTTTGTGGGGTAGTTCAGTACTGTTGTTTATTTAAAAATTGTTTGTGGAAAAGCAATGATGCAGTACAAACAGTACACCTTAAAGATAAAAGTCAAGAAAATGCTTTTGCTCTCTTCCTCGCTGTCTGTCTTTCTCTTTCCTATTGATACACAACATTAAGTTGTATTTTACAACCGATATATCAGTGCTCACCGTCGGCCCATGCTACCAAGGTGGTGTGTCACTACCACCCTCAAACAAGAGCCCATTTGATGGGTGTAGAATCACCACCTTCTGTCTTATCCCTTTTTCATATTTAACCCCCCCCCCAACAGAGTTCTTTTTTTTCAACCAAACAACTGTTTTGTTTTTTAATCACTTCATTCTTCTCTGTCTTTTTTGTCCACTTCTCTCTCCGTCTTCTCATAGCTGAAGCTTTTATTGGCAGCAGCAGGACAGAAGCACTCTCATTCTCACCACATTCTCCACCCTCATCCCCCCCTACTCCCACTTTCCCTCAGTTAATTTTCTCACTCTAGCATTATTGCTGATCTCAGCAGACTACTAACACTCAGCTGATGGACTCTCTGTCCTTCCTTCTATCCCCACCCAAATGCACTCCTTCCCACCACCTTTCCTCTGTTCTCTTCAGTTTTTCCCCCTTTCTTCTCCTTTTTTTCTACTTTAACTTCATGTATATAGAAAGGGAAAATGACAAATTAAGGAGGTCATAAAGAGGAATGAATCATTCTTTCCCCTGGTCACCTATGTGTTTTATTAAAATGTATGCTGTGCTTTTCTGACCTGTCTAGCAAACATAATGGCTGGTTTTGAAGTAATTATAAGATAAGGCAATTTCTTAGACCAGTGGGCAGTATTCTTTTAATGAATACTAGGAACATTTGCAGAATATCTTCTTTAGTGAGTACAAAAGGTGCTTGCATTCCCAGCAGCAGTTGTGTCACTAGAAGTTTAACTTTCCGATATGTTGTATTTCTCAGTTTCTGTGTACTCTAATTGTCAAGTAGAGTCTCTGATTGTCAGTTCTGCTGCAACCTTCGTTTCATTCCTCTGTCCTTTAATTATATTGACACATGTCTGTTGCCTCTCTCCTCCTCACACACTCTTTCACGTGGTTCTAATCTTCGGTTTTTCCATTCACCTCTCTCCCTTGCTCCCTCGTTCTCTGCCGGACCGGCTGATTTGCCCACCTGTTCCTCTCTCTTGCCAGCATGACTGCTGGACTTCACAAGGACACGACGTCTGGACTTCTCTGTCCTTGTTAGCGTGTGTCTTTCCTTTCAGTGTGTTGTTGGACACTTGTGTGCATGTAATGTTCTTGAACATTTGTGTTTACAGCACGTTAGATTTGCTTGAGTTTTTGCAGCCAAAATTCCCAACATGTATAATCATGCTGCCCACTGTAAATTGACTGACTCTAATTTACTCCATCCATCAAAGTTCATCAATATCATTGCATTTGCATGACTATGTACAGTGTGAAAGGATGGGTTGCAATCAAGTTGCAAAGAAAGAAAGTAAGTATCACAGTTTTGTAGCAAGTCTGTCAGACAAAACCAGCAAATTAGCAACTCAAAATGAGATCAGTACTAGAGCTTATAATATGAGATTGCCAATGCATAAACAAAGTACAGAGGTGTAGAGCTGCATCGCTGGCTAGGATCCTGAACTAGATCCAATGACAGTTGCCCAGATAGCACCCAGAAGTCCTACAAGGAGCATGTCCATTGAATTTTCAACATTCACCAGGTTGTGCACATGGAGTCATCCCAGAAGGCTAGACAACTAACATGAAGTTCTACTATAGGACATCTGAGGAAAAGAATTCAGCTTTTGAAACTTACATATTTTTCACAATCAAATTCTATCAAATACAATGAGGGTACAATGTTTAAGGTATCTGTACAGCTGAAAAAACAGCTTTTAGTGAGGACAGCATTAGCTGATCAAAAAGCCATTAATGTGATATTGGTATACCAACACAATCGTCATTCACCACTCACCCTAATGCATCTCTATTTATTGCCCTATGACTGGACAGTCTAGTCCAAAACAAAGTTCAAGTTGAAGGGTTGTCGTGTTGATGCAGCAGTGGAGATCAGAGGCAACTGCAAGTTGGTACCCAGCTGACAACCCTGTTTGACAACTGTTAGAATTCATATTATGGCAAGAACCCATCAGCTAAGTAAAGAGAAATGCCAGTTCATGACTTTAAGAACTGAAGGTCAGTCAGTCCAGAAAACTGCTAAAACCTTGAATGTTTCCACAAGTGCAGTTGCAAAAACCATCAAGCGATACAACAAAACTGGCTCACATGAGGACGACTCCAGGAAAGGAAGACCAAAAGTCTCCTCTGCTGCTGAGGATAAATTCATCCGAGTCACCATCCTCAGAAATCGCAGATTAACAGCACCTCAGATCAGAGCCCAGATAAATACCACACAGAGTTCCAGCAGCAGACACATCTCTACATCAACTGTTCAGAGGAGCCTTTATGATCAAATAGCTGCTAAGAAACTATGACTAAGGAAAAAATAACAAGGGGAAAAGATTTGTTTGGGCCAAGAAACACAAGGAGTGGACATTAGACCAGTGGAAATCTGTGCTTTGGTCTGATGAGTCCAAATTTTAGATCTTTGGTCCACCCGCCATGTCTTTGTGCGACACAGAAAAGGTGAACGAATGGTTCCATGCATGCATGGTTCCCACCATGAAGCATGGAGGAGGAGGTGTGGTGGTGTGGGGGTGCTTTATACTAAACCAGCATGGCCACCACAGCATCCTGCAGCAACATGCCATCCTGTCCAGTTCACGTTTAGTTGGACCATCATTTATTTTTCAAGAAGACAATGACCACAAACACACGTCCAGGCTGTGTGAGGGCTATTTGAACAAGGAGAGTGATGAGTGATGCATCAGAAGGTCTGGCGTCCACAGTCACCTGACCTAAACCCAATGTAGATGGTCTGGGATGAGATGGACCGCACAGTGAAGCCAAAAGGGCCAACAAGTGCTCAGCATCTCTGGGAACTCCTTCAACACTGTTGGAAAACCATTTCA